>PVJL010006081.1:0-24281 GCA_004026885.1 Lyroderma lyra
TGAGTTGTCTCTGCTGCTTCATGACCCATTTTGAACTCAAATAAGAAAATCACTAAAATTGGCTTTTTGTCTGACATCACTTCCATAGTCTGAAATAAATATAAAATAAACAGCAAGTCCTAAGTCATTAGCAAAACAACATAAAGCGAGAAATGTGCATAAAATGATGTAGAACAATCACATTTATTTAAGAATGTATTCTAATACCAAAGGGCAAATTTCAATAGTGCAAGAACCGCAGTTACGTTTGCAGGAACCTGATACTCATCGGGCAGCCCATGTATATCAGACACTCCCGTAAGTATTCTAGACATTCTCACGTCATCTAATCGTCACAACAGCCCCAGGAGGCGCCCTGTCTCACTGATCAGGAAACTGAGGCACAGAGATGGGGAGGCTGCAGGGCTGGTGCCGGAAACCACGTGCCCTCACAAACGATTTCCATCCCCCCAGCTCCTCGTTTACCTTCTCGGAGATGATGTCCGTCTCCGGAAGGCCTTTCCCCATGGGATCAGTGTCCCCGCTCGAAGCTGCCGTGGGCACTGCCCGTGGGGCTGTGGGGCTGGGGCCTCCCCGCTCTCTCCCACAGGACAAAGTCCTTCACCATCCCGGGGGCCCTGGGGGTGAGCCCGGGGAGGCCACAGGCCGAGGTCCGGGCCCTCAAAGCCCTCAAGATGCTGTGCTCGCTCGGGGTGCCCCCAACACCCTCAGCTGCCCTGCACCCCTCTTCCCAGGTGATTGTCCAGCGGAGCCTGGCAGCCAAGAACCTGTCCCACGCCAAGGGAGGCTCGTTGATGGCCGCGTACCTGAAGGTGCTGCCCCTCTTCGTGATGGTGTTTCCCGGGATGGTCAGCCGCGTCCTCTTCCCAGGTAGGAGGGCCTCCTGACGGCTCTGAGCGCGTGTGCCCACGGCCCCTTCCTCAGACCCCACAGGTGTCTGCTCTGCTCAGGGGGAACGTCCTCCAGACACCCCGCCCCACCGGGCCGTGGTTTAAGCCAGAAACTCGGCTAAAACCCTGCGGTCCCCGATGTCAGCTCCCTGAGGTCCCGCACCGAGAGCTCCTCTCGCGTTTAGTGTCCGAGCCCAGGGCCTTGTAACCCTTTGGGGGACACGCCAGTCAACAAAAGTCGGGGATCGCAAAGCGTCTGTTGGCCATAGATTTTTACTTAATGGGGTGAAGGGATGAAGTCTGCACATGGGGATCAGGCAGCATTACGGGGGGGTCACTGACTGTTAGGAAGTAGCGATTTCTATGGGAGAGCCCCTCCCTCCCTCCCACATCTGCCGAGGCCACTAGGCCAGCAGGGGGTGTCAGGCAGGAAGCTCCCCACCTTGTGCCTTAACCTGCAGGCGTCACACAGGTGAGGAGACAGCAGGATGCAGTGCTGAGTCCCGTGGCCTGGAGTTTGTTCGCGCCATTTGCCATTCAGGGCCGTGGGGAAGGGACGCGGGAGCTGTCCGTGGTGCTGAGGGTCCAGGGCAGGGACACAGGGCCCAGAACATGTTCTGTCCCCCTGCTGCTGGGGGGCTCGCACTGTAATGGTGAGGGGTCACACAAGTAAGTGATGGCACAGGTGAGGTGCTCGCTTGGCTACGTGCTGGGCAGGGGCGACGGCCTCTGAGAGGAGGGCACAGCTGACCCATGTGGATGGCTTGAAAACACATTTCAGAGTGGACCCGAGCCAAGGAACAAGGAGGGTCTGGGTCACCGCTGGGTATGTGACCTGCTGGAAGTCGCGGGGTTGGTGCCGGGCGAGCCAGGACTTAGATGCAGGTCCATGAGCCTCCCAGAAGCTTTGTCGTGCTGCTGCCTTCCTCGGAAGATCACAGGTGAAGCTTTGGACGAGACCGTGACCGTCACTCTTAACAGCCAGCCGATCAGCAGTCCCTGTGATGTGAGCCCCAAGGCCGTGACCGTCACTCTTAACAGCCAGCCGATCAGCAGTCCCTGTGATGTGAGCCCCAAGGCCATGCTCCATGCCTCTAAGGACTGGACTGGGACTCAGGAGTCCGGTGCTCATGAAAAGGTGACACAGAACACATACCCAAATGCACCTGCTGTGGCACCAGGAGCAAGGACAGAAGGGGCATGAGCAAGTGGAGTCAGGTGCAGAGCGGGACGTGGGCATCCTGTACTTGCACGGCCAGCCCAGTGCTTCTCATGTGTGGTCCCCCTGTCAGCTCGGGACCCGTTAGAGATGCAAACGTTCAGGCCCATCCACGGACCGCTGAGCCCCAATCTCTAGGGGTGGAGCCCCCCAATCTGTTTTCAACAAGCCCACCAGAAGCACAGCCACCCTCCAGGCAAGGCGACACCGGAGGCCAGAGGAGCGTCTCAGGCTGTGTGGTTTGGGGGCGCGTTCCGTGCCTCGGCTCCGTTCTCACCGTGGGCCTGAGGGCAGCTTCTCCCGTGGGGATTGTGACGGTCCCAGGAGGAGGCGTGTCCAGTGCTCACGTGTAGCCGTGCGTCCCAGGGAACCTTCCGTGAACGATGGCATTTGGAAGGGGCAGGGTTTGGTGCTGTTTGATTTCACTGCTGGAGCCGGCGAGGGAGCCCAGTCCGCACGGGCAGCAAAACCCACTCGTAGCCCCGCGGAGGAGACAGGACGTCCTGAATAGGGCGCGAGTGACCACAAGGCTGCCAGCTTCCCGTGACGGTCGTGGTCTGTCAGCCTGAGGACGACGTTCTGCCTCCAGCGAGCTGCGCGTCTCTCACGGTTGGAGGCCGCCTTCCTCGATGGGCAAAGCCACCCTGCAGCGCGCGAGGTCCTTGTAGGGACGGGGCAGCCCCGGTGTGAACGGAACCACGACCTCTGTCCCTTCCCAGGACCCGCCCTCCCCCAACAGTGTTGTCTCTTCTCAGTCAGTGTGGCCTTGTCAAGCGTCACCTGGGGTCTGACTGCTGAATCCGGTCTCAGGCGAAGCCCGAGTCTGGGGGCCTCTGCTTTTGCTCCACAGCGACCGCGGTCCGTGGTCCTGGGCCTGTGCCGTCACCGCGGCCGGGGGAGGACACTACGCGGACCCATGCGTCCGTGCACTCACCCCTGGGCCGTGTCCCCTCTGCAGAGCAAGTGGCCTGCGCCGATCCGGACATCTGCCAGAAGGTCTGTGGCAATCCGTCCGGCTGCTCGGACATCGCGTACCCCAAACTTGTGCTGGAGATCCTGCCCACAGGTAACACCCCTCACCCCTAAGCCAAGGCCCCTGGGCACCCAGCAAGGAGGATGGTGGCCGGGCTCTGACCCGAGGGAGGGACGACGGGAGGCTCTGCCCGACGCACCCCCCCGAATCCTCCCTCACGGCCCCCCAGCTCTTCCTCCTTGGGGTTGAACCTCCTGGGTCAGCTGGCTGTGGGCAGGAGGCCCATCGCTGTCCCTTGTCCCCAGGGCTCCGTGGCCTCATGATCGCAGTGATGGTGGCAGCGCTCATGTCCTCCCTCACCTCCATCTTTAACAGCGCCAGCACCATCTTCACCATGGACCTCTGGAAGCACCTGCGGCCCCAGGCGTCCGAGAAGGAGCTAATGATTGTGGGCAGGTGAGGCGCCCTGGGGTGAGGGCCGAGCACCCCGCGGCTTCCCCGGCTCCGCTCTGGGCCCCGAGCGCAAGTCCCCCCTCCACGATGTGGCCGCACAACGGGCCAGAAACGTCAGGAAGCAGCCAGCAGGCCACAGCGACCTCAGTGGGGCTGTGACTGGGCAGCTGGGGACCTAGGGGCACACACAGGGGGGTCCTGGGGGGCTTCTGTGTGGTCACGTCTACTGGGGAGCCTGGAACGAGCTAAACACGTGCTAAAGGTTGGTGAGGGAAAGGGCGCTCGGGCAGGCGCCGCACGAGGAGGAGGACAACCACACGTCTGACAGGACTTGCGACATGGAGTCACGCTGGGAACGAGACTGTCCCCGGGGACTCACGCCTGGCAGTGCGAGCGTGACGGCTCAGCAGCTCCTTCCAAGTTAACCACGAACCCATCCTCCCACCCGGGGGCGGGAGCGCTGGCGCCCCAGAAGGCAGAAACCATGGCCATAGGGGACAGTCTGCGGCACACAGGCGTGGGACGCTGGCCAAGGCCACGTCCACAGGCGGGAGCCACTGAGACGGGGGTGGGGGTGGGAGTGGGGGACAGGGTCGGGGGCCAGCTGTGACGCGCTGTCCCCGCCCCAGGGCGTTTGTGCTGCTGCTGGTGCTGGTCTCCATCCTGTGGATCCCCGTGATCCAGGCCAGCCAGGGGGGCCAGCTCTTCATCTACATCCAGTCCATCAGCTCCTACCTGCAGCCGCCCGTGGCCGTCGTCTTCATCCTGGGCTGCTTCTGGAAGCGCGCCACCGAGCAGGTACCGTGGGGCCCCCGGCGCCGGGGCGCGGTGGTGCGGGCGCTCGGCCGCCCCTGAGACGTCCTCGCTCTGCCTTGCAGGGGGCCTTCTGGGGTCTCATCCTGGGCCTCCTCCTAGGCTTCCTCCGGCTGGTCCTGGACTACATCTACCCGCAGCCGCCCTGCAACCAGCAGGACACGCGCCCCGCCGTGGTGAAGGACGTGCACTACCTCTACTTCTCCATGGTCCTGTCCGCCGTCACCCTGGCCGCCGTGTGCTCCGTCAGCTGGGCCACGGCCCCGCCCTCCAGGGAGATGGTACGTGGGCTCTGGGGCTATGGCCTGAGCCCCTTCCCTGCAAGGGACAGAAATGTCATGGTGGGGGGGGGGGGAACGGGCTGTCACCAACAACCACGAGACCCCCTCACGCTGCAGCTGGGGACTTAGTGACAGCAACAGGCTCAGTTCCCACCCCCATCACCGGAGTCAGCCCCGTGCCTGCAGGAGCAGCTGGGCCCACAGCGGGGAGGGACAGGGACAGGGACGGGACAGTGGGCCGACGGCCACCTCACTAGCCGTCTCTGTCCGCAGGTCAGCCGCCTGACCTGGTTCACGCGTCACGACCCCGTGGTCCGGAAGGAACAGCGGCCCCCAGCAGCGGCCCTGCCACCTGCCCTCCCTCAGAACGGGACAGCGGAGGCCGGTTCCCAGGTGGTCATTGTGCAGGACGACAAGCAGGAAACACAGGGCGGTGAGTGGCCTGTGTCCCTGGTGACAGCAGGAGCCTCAGGAGGTGCAGGGGGGCAGTTTTGGAAGTGGGGTCACCCCGGGTCTGCTCCGCTCCCCCGCCACTGGAAGTGGGTTGTTCGGTACCACCAGCAGCTCACGGTGGCTGCAGTGCCCCCGACAGTCTGGACTCCTGGTGGCAGCCGGGGTCCAGCCCAGCCCCGTCTCAGTGAAATGTGAGCTGGGAGTGAACTCGGGCAACTCTGCACAAGATCGCAGACTTCCGGCGCCTCTGGGACCGTGGGGGGACCTGGCAGCTCGGCGCCCGGCCGGGGGCCACGGGGTCCAGAGCCCCTGCCGTCCTGACGTGGTGGCCTGCCGGCTCCCTGGGCGGGAGTAGGGGGTGCGCTCTGAGCTGCCCGGATCTGTGCAGGCGCGGCAGCCCCGCGGCGGTCCCGGGTGGTGGGCGCCCTGCTGTGGCTGTGCGGCATGGACGGCGTGGCGGAGCCCCCGGGCCCGGCGGAGCCCGGCATCGCGTCCCTGGAGGAGCAGCCACGGGTCAAGACGCTGCTGGACCTGAGCCTCGTCGTGTGTGTCGGCTGCGCCGTCTTCCTCTGGGGCTACTTCGCCTAACGCGCCGGCCCCGCGGCCCCTTCCTGACGAAGGACAATAAAGCGCGTGTTCACCACGAGGCTGTGTGCGGGGCGTCTGTCACGTGGCACTGACCCCAGGGCGGCCCCGCGAGTGCGGCCGAACACCACACCGTCTCACACCAAGTTCACCCCAATGCTCGCACAGTGCCTAGAGAAAGAGTGGACGGGCGACCTTCACACACACACACGTCCTCTGGCCCCTTACTGGGCACCAGGTGGCTCCCAGCCCTCACCCTCGGGACATGTCAGCTGTCGGTCCCCTCCCCTGCAAGAGGCTCTTCCCGCAGGCCTCCAGCCACAGGGCCAAAACTGCGACAAGGGGTGCAAGCGTCCTGGGGGCCGAGGCCGTGCGTGTGACCTGCAGGACATGCAGCGAAGGTGTGCGGCTCCGGTGCTAAGGGGCCTCGCGTGCAAACCCAAACACCGAGTTCTACCACAGATGGTGCGCGCGACGACGACGACCCACTGAGGTGCATGAGAACCGGACTCGTGCACAGGGACGGGGGGCTTCCAAAACCACACTGGGGCCACAGCGCCCCCACCGGGGATGACGTGTGCGATGTGCGGGCCCTGAGGTGATCCCCACAGCCCGGTGTCTGCCTAATGGGGGAGCGGCCACACCAGGGGACCCACGTCCAGGCACTGTAGGACCCGCGAATGCAGTGTCATGAGCTCTGCTGACCACGGGAGCCGAGAGCACGAACGTGTCGTGTCTCTAGCCACCGAGATTGGGGATATCGGTCACTGATAAGTGACGCTGCGTGTGGGCAGGGAGTGCCTGCGCGTGCGGGTGCCGGGGGAGGTGACAAGGTGACAGCAGTGCGGTGACACCGCCCCCCCGCAGGGACAATGGCATCTCTCCGGTACCTTGGAGATGCTTCTACCCTGACACCATTATGGCTTCGAACGCAAGCCCAGCCCTCGCGCCCCGCGGGGACTCACCCGTGAAGAGGCCCGGAGCCCAGGGCCGCCCTGTGACGCGCGCTACGGAGGCCGTGAGCGTGGCCGCTGCGTCTCAGAACCGCGAGCTCATAGGCCGGGACCCTCCCGGTCCCCAGTGCCTGGGCAGCGTGTCCCAGCTTCCCCCCGAGCCTGAGCTCGAACGTCGTGGGGGTGCATCTGCGAGAGGAGGGGGTGCCGGACAGCAGGGTCCCCAGGACACCTGGGGGGTGGTCAGGCCCTAGCTTCAACGTCATGAGTGCATGCGGGGAACTCACAGGCTCGTCCTGTCCACGTGAGACCTGACGCATCACTTCACGGTGGAGGTCCGGCGTCTGCTGCAGGGGACAAGGGCCAGGTCAGCACGCACCCATCAGTGAGACGGCTCCGCACAGGTGACACGGGTGGCGGGTCCCTCCCTCCTCCCAAAGGGAGACCGCCCAACACAGGCCACGGCCAGGGGCCACCACCGGAACAGCTGTCCACCTGTCACCCGCACTTGGCTGCGACCCCCAGCACAGGATTCCCCCGGGAAGCTACTGCTCTGGCTGCAGCGTGAGGCCCGCGGGGCTGAGCGTTGGCCCCAGGGGTCTCTGTGGGCCGCGGCAGACGGGGAAGCGTGTCTGGACCGGTGGGGGCGTTGGCCGAGGTGGACGTCTGGGCCGGGTCCCTGCTGTGGCCTTCTCCTCGCCTCCTTCCAGCGACCTCCGTCAGACCCCTGGAGGTCCGTGCCACCGTCCTGCTTGGGTACGTCTGCGCGCGCACACCCACGCACACGTGTACCTGCGCACACGTGAACACGCACACACGGGCACGGGCACACAGCCACTGCTTTGCCTCCAAGAACCATCGAGTTTTCATATAAACCACAGAATATATTTAATTCAAAATTAAACAGGAAACTGATGCTCGGTCCTTATCGAGGAGAATTACATTGTTTAAAAAAAAAAGAACAGTACGTTTCTTTCTACATTCCGGCAATGCAACAAGGCACAAGTCAGGTCCAGTTTGCTGAGGTGACAGATCCAGCAGTCACCAGGGAGCTCATGGTGGTGTGGGGCCGGGGGACAGGCCACGTCCCCACATGGGGACCCGGCGCCGAGTCCGAGGGAGAGGGAGCTGCTCCTCACGCGTGACAGCGAGGGGCCAGGCGGGGGGAGGGCAGCGTGCGTGACGCGCGTGTCCCATAAGCAGGCAGTGCGGCTCAGCACGTGTCGTCCCCCCCCCCCCCCCACTCACTGGCACCACCACGTGGGAGGCGGTGACAAAGCCTCTTCCCGCGCAGGGGAATTTTTTGGCATGATTTCCTTCCCACGTAAAGAAAGCCCCCTTCTTCACGACACAGGTCATTCAGCCTGAAGTGTCACCCATGGGCCCGGGAAGCTGGGGGAGCACAGGCCCAGCCCTGGGGGGGTCCGGCCTCACTCGTGCACGGCAGGCTGCTCACTGCTGGGCCTGCAGGTGGGAGCGGCCCAGGCAGGCGGTGGCTCCCCTCACAGGGCGGTGCTCTCTGTGTCATTGTCCATGTCCAGCAGGACACGGCCCGGCACGTCCCCTGCGGCGTCCGAGTGCATCTCAGGAAAGAGGCTGCAAAGCGGCTCTGACAGCCGAGAGCCGGCGTCTGGACAGAAACACAGAGACGGCGGTCAGTGCGCGGTCAGGCCCTGGGGCCGCGCGGGTGCTCTGCGGGGAGAAGCGTGAGTGTCCGCGGCAGCCCATGCGTACGCAGTCCCCCGGGAGGCCCCAGCTGCCACGGAGACCCCGACCTCTGGCTGTGCGGCCCCTTCTGTGAGCCTGGGGCTTCCCCAGAGATGCAGGCCCGAGGCCCGGCTCGCTCTGAAGAGGAAGCACCGTCACCAACACCTGCGACCCACAACACGAGCTCCCTCCTCCCTCGAGCGCGGGGCCCGGGACCTCGGCGACTCTGCGGTGGGGGAGGGGGGTCCTGTGCCCTGTGGGATGCCTCGCAGCATCCCTGCCCTCACTCACTAGTGCCACTGGCACATGGCCCTCTTTCCGCAGTGTGACAACCAACGATGTCCCTAGACATTGCCAAATGTCCCCTGGGGCACAGTCACCATGGGTGGCTCCCTGGGGTAGATCGTTAGATCTCCTGCAAATGTTAGTTCTCTCACCTGTGTCCAACACTTACATTCCCACCTTCTTCACGTCCTATTACAGTGGCTGGAACTCGCCGAGCAAGGTGACAAGTACACGGTCCCCGAGCCACAGTCCTTGAGCCAAGGACAGCCCTGCTCACTGGTTCGTGAGCAGCACTGACTGACACCTCCTGTGCACACCTGTTCTACCTGCAGGGACACGGCTTCAACGATACTAAGGCCCCATGGAGGAGCTGGGCAGCTGGGCAGCTGGACCGACAGATGGATGGACGGAGGGTCGTGGGGCCCAGCCGTCTCTGCGATCCTCCCTCCATCCCAAAGCCCACGCTGCGGCCGGAAGCCCGAGGACTTCATCGCTCTCCCCGGCCCAATGAGACGAGGAGCGAGAGCGCACGCGCCCGGTGGGGCCTGGCACGCGGGGAGCGCACGTCCCCATCGGCTCTGACATGCAGCACAGCACCTACCCGCGCGCCGCACGCCCATCGGCGGGTGCCTTCAGGGCCACGTGTCCTTGTTCTCCTTACGTCCCGGACTCGACCTGACTCCCTGACACGCTCAGAAACGCCTTCCCCACCCCCCTCACGGACGCGTGTCGTTTCCTGCAAGGAAACGAGGCTGTGTACCCAGAAAAGCAGTCAGAATCGCAGCTCGGTGCAGAGTGAGCTCCAGAAAGAGACTGCTCCCCACCGCGATGGAGACAGCTGAGCAGCCACTGTCCACCAGCACGGTGTCGTGCTACACACACGCTGTCAGGTCACCTCGATGACCTTAGCAATGAGGATGGTGTCACAGGAGGTGACATCAGCGCAGGACGCAGGACCGGCGTGGGGCTAGGTGGACGCCAGCTCTCAGTGGGCCTAAGGCGCCTCCCCCCCCCCCCCCCAACGGAGCTGCCTGTCCTTGGGACATGGTGGGCGCTCTAGGCGCAGGCCCGGTGCCCTGCCGTTTGGCATCTGTCACTCAGGGCCCACCACCCGCCCCAAGACGAGAGTCTGAGGGGGTGACCCCCTTGCGTTCCTCATGTCCTTCCCAGGGCTGCGAAAGGCCGACTGGCCCCTAACTGTCGTTCTAGTCACGGGAGAGCATCTGCTGGAGCCTCCCTGGGAGTCTACCGTGACCCGATTCCGCTATGAGAGACAGGCCGCCAGCAGACGCCCTAGCCGACGCTCCGGGCAGGGACAGGTGGTCCCCGGAAACACGGCGCAGCCCCAGCTCCCGGTGGGCAGGAGCCCTGCACGTGAACCCAGACCAACAGGCAGCGCCTGCGGCCTCTCAGAGACCCTGTGAACCGGGGATGGGGGCGGCTCCAACTGCAGGACGGGGTTTCTCACTTCCTCCAGTTCCTCCATCGCTCTGGGGTCTGTGGTTGCCTCCTTAAACCTCAGACTCTCACGACAGACGCGTTTAATGCTAAAAAGGAGGCACGGGAACCAGCACAGGGCCGCGTTCTCAATGACCCCGTGGGAGCGCCCAGGCCGCACGGGGTAGGGGGTGGGGGTGAGATGCCGTCCTCCGCCCAAGCCCCCCTCCCCCTCCGGAGCCTTCTCCCCCCCCCACGCCCGCCCCTGCGGCGGGGGCGGGGCAGGTGGGTGTCAGATGTTGACCTAAGGACGCGATCCATAACTGAGGTTCCCTACTTCTTCCGGATGGATGGTAACAAACGGCCCCCACTCACTCGGACGCACCGTAATGACCACCCGAGATGCTCTTGGGTTACCTAATGGAACCCCTCCATCCAACAGGAACCCTCGGGACGTCCCCGTGCTCCAGGACCGCGGGGCGCGGACGTCCCCACTCACGGACGCCCGCTCACTACGTGTCGTCCCGCCACACCTCCCGCCTGCCAGCCTGTGACCGCCGGTCACCCCTGGGCGAGCACACGCAGCAGCCGGAGCAGCGGCAGCGAGCATGCGCGCAGGAAGCCAGCGCCCCCGCCCCCCGAGCATGCGCGGTTAGTGGGCTGCGAGCTGGCAGGGGGGTTAGTGGCAGCCACCGTGCACAGACATGATCACAAAGTAGCAAGATGCATTGGCCAATCAGGTGCCTTTTCCTTACCATTAAATATTCCAATTTCAGTTCTGACTGATTAGGGCAGGTCATACATCTAAATTATTTAATGAAATGTGTAAATTAGAACACTCTTGGCTAAAATCTTTCACAGTGAAGACCGGCGGACGTGCCGTAACGCTCATTTGTGAAGCTGCCTTTTAGCGGACAGGGAGAACGAGGCTCATCATGGCGGCAGGATCCGCATCCCCGGGGGCCAGTGCCACGCAGCGACCATCTCCCCCAAGAGCTCGTCCTAACCCTCGGCCTGAGCGTTTGTAAGCCTACGGCCCGTTTTTAGGAACTGGTCTGTGTCGTTGCCCAAGGGGAAGCCGGCGTCTGGACAGAGGACTCCACACCCAGTGTCCCAGACGGCCCACGGCAGCACGGGCAGCACTCGTGGGCTCACCGGTCCGCACGCGGGCCTTCTGTGTGCCTCTGGTGGCCGCGCAGGCGTGCTAAGGAGTGAGACCTGACTGCCCCACACAGCTAGCTGCGGTGCCCTGGGGTTTCCGAAGTTCGGCTTTGAAGCACTCGGGTAATCGCCTAAGGAGAGGTGTTTTTTACCCTGAGTTTTCACTTATCGGCTAACTGTGAAGTACAGAGCACTCTGTGCTGACGCAGATCAATAAAATAACCTTCCGGAGCAAACACTCTCCAGGCAGCAACGGTGTGACAGAACAGACAGTTCTGGTCACGGCCTTTCGTCTGAACTCGAAATAAAGGGAAGGTTTGGGAATAACATTCTGCGTCACCGACATGGAGGCGGCAGAAGGCTCAGCCTTCCAGGGCTGCGTCACTGCATCCGCCGGGCGGCCCCAGGCTTTGGGACTCATCGCCGCGGTGCCTCCTGGAGCTCGTGTGACTTAAGGAAGCGCGTGGGAGCGTGCCAGAGGGAGCGTGCAAGGTTCCAGGGTGCGAGTGTGCAGGGAGGCTTATTTTGGTCCTGAGAATCTCAAACGTCAGAGGAAGCAGCTCCATGCAGTTAACTTGCACTTAAGATAGAAAACTACATTTTATAAAGTTGAAAATTAAAGCTCAAGACACAAGGACACACACCGGGCCCTCTGTGGCTGGGTGTGACAGGTCAGTGACGCCCAGGAGTGCGGACACTTGTGCACGGCTCATCGAAACGAAGGGGGGCCTTCTCGCGTCTAATCTGAGCGGCGTGCACGCAGGCTCTCAGCCTGCTGACTCCACTGACTCCACCTCGTGCAGTCGGAGCACTGAGGCTCCAAGTGCTCCCGAGAGGAACCAGTCACGCCTCTGTGCCGCAGGGCGCAGGCGGCCGCTCACGAGCACACAGCTAAGCAGGAGCGTGTGGGCGCCGGCTGCCAGCTGGGCTACAGACCTGAGTCCTGGGAGCCGCCCCCACCGGGGGCGCATCTACAGGGAGGAGACGGACAGACCGCTGTGGCTTTGCTCCTCCAGAAACCAAAGTGCAGACGTCATCAGAGAAACGTCAGTGACCCCTGACAGCACCAGCAAGCTGCCACCATGGTCCTGGAATAAACGTTACCAACAGCGGGGACAGTCGACGCCCCTCACCGTGCGAGGGGCCCTGGTTCACTTGCAGCTGAGAAGTCAGGCCCTCGGGCTGGGGGGCCCGGAAGTGTATGTTCGCTTCCTCTCTAAGAACAGCCCCACCGAGAACATTTTAAAACGCAGCTGTTGTACGTGATCAATGCTCCTAACTGCCATTGACAATGACATTTCAAGAACAACACGTCAATCCCAGCCCAAATCCAATAGTGAAGGAGAGCACGCTGGTCCTAACTAAGCACCGCGGTCACGCTCCCGGTCAGCTGTGACGTCGTCCGCTGAGCAGCCTGCTAACTCTGCACTGGCCCCATCTCCCAGATCAGGTCTCCCAGGGACCGGGGGACATCCCCATTCTTCCATTCAGATGTGACAAAGCCTCCTCGTCCCCCCCCCCCCCCAGAGCCTTCAACGGGCACAGATCACGGTCCCCAACTCGCCGTGAGGGGAAGGAGCACTGAACCCCGAGACAGACTGTCGGCGCGTGCTGCATGGAGCCCTCCACCTGGAGCAGGTCCCTGCATGCGGACCCCTGTGACGTCTGCGTCTTACACGCACGCTGGAACGCCCCATCGGAGTCAGCACGCCCCAAGGGCCACTGGGACACACGTCAGGCTCCAGCCATCACCGACCCAACCCCCGGGGCTGTTTCAGCACAAGGGCAGCCCGACAGCACGTCCAAAGGCGCATGTAGCCGGCTTCCCGCAAAACTCTTGTTTGCAACCCCCCGAGGGCGGGGGCACTCACCCGTCACGATCCTGGAGGCAGTGGGCGCCGCGCCCAGGCTGCCGTCCCCCGCGGGGTGCGCGCCGGGAGGGTGCGGCGGCGGCGGCACGCTTGGTCTGTTCCGGGGCTTTGGTACCGGTCTCGGTCTCGGTAAGGTCCCCGCAGGCAGCTGCGCAGTCTCGGGGTTCCCCGCCGGCAGGCCGGGGCTGGGCTTTCCCAGGGGCGGGGTGCTGGGGGGCGTGGGCGTCTGCGGCGGGGAGTGGGAGGGCTGCTCCGGGCCCTGCTCGCAGGACGGCGCCGTGGGGGCGGGCGGGCCCTGGCTCCCCGGCCGGGTGTGCGTGGGGGGCTGCGGCGGCGGGTGGCTGGGCGCCTGGATCGGAGTCAGGCTGCTTGACGACTTCCGCGGTGCGGGAGGCTGCGCCGCGGCGCTCGGGGGGCCAGGGGCGGGCCCCGCATGCTGCGTGGGAGGAGACGGGCTTCCGGGGGCCGGCTTCGGGGATCCGCTGGGCACCTGCTGCGCTGCTCCTGGGGCACTCTGGCCCCCCGCGTGGCCGGGAGGTGGGTTTCCCGGTTTTGGGGGGGCTGGAGCAGGTTTCTTGACAGCTGCACAAGGAAGAAGGGCGCAGTGAGAGCCAAGGGCGGCGCCCCCCTGGCCGGTTAAGTGTGCTGACGTCATGTCCCCACCCCCCACCGACGGGGCAGGTGGCACTTGACCTCCGTGCTCTGCCTCCGCAGAGTCCCTGCTCACCAGAGAAAACCATCTGACAAACACCTAACCAGGGCTCCCCCACACGTCCCCCAGGCCCAGAGGACAGGGAGCTGAGGTGACAAAGGGGGCGTCCTGGATGGGAGCAGGACAGCAAGTGGCCACCGCTGGGAGATGAGGAGCCAACAGCCACGTCCTGGAGCTGGGCCTGAGCTGTGGCAGGCGGTGACGGAAGACGTGAGTGTGGGTGAGGCGGGTGGGGGATGGGGTGGGAAGGGCATCAGCACGGTCTAACTTCTCTGTAAATCTACAATCATTCCAACGTAAATAAAGTTTATTTAAAAAATGTGCACGGTGACACACAGGCCTTTAAAGACCTGTCACTTTTAAAGTTCGACAAGAACACTCAGCAGCCCACCTGCTCCCACGACCCCAGCACGTGGGGTGGGGCAAGGGCGGAGAGGGGGACCCCAAGCACCACTGGTCTGCCCGGACACGCGCGGCCCCTTGCACTAAGCCCTCTCCTCCCGAGCGCTTTGTTTTCTTAGTAACAGAAGTTACACCAATTCCAGAATAATCGGAGCTACAAGACACATTCTGGGTGACAGCACACAGCGATCTGGAGGGCGGCCGCAGAGTCCCCTCTCCAGGGAGAGCTGGGTGACAGCAACAGCTGAGGTCAGGGGCCCTAAGGGGTGGGGACTTGATACCGAGGAGGGTGGGGGCTGGGAGGGGTGCTGGGGAGGACAGACCCCCCTCAAGTCGTCCCCAGCAGGGAGAGGGGGACGCAGGAATGAGATGTGCACGGACCCGTCCCCTCACAGGCCGCCAGCACACCGACGGCCTCTCCGTGCTCACGTCCTGCACGGCAGGCGGCACGGAGATGGCAGGCTCGGAGGGGCCGCGTGTTGGAAGGGGTCACACCACTGTCAGCGGCAGGCAGAGGCTCACCTGTGCCACACCCCCCGGACTCTCGTCCCTCCTCCTCAGGCCAAACCCAGGAACCAAGGGGACACGCGCTGCCCCACTGGCCTGGCTCTTCCCTTCTCCCACAGAAGTGACCCGGCAGCTGACAGGTGGCATCACAGCCGCCCAGAGAAGCGTAGCTGTGCGTTCCTAGCGCTGCGAACCAGTCACATGGAACGAGGTCACTCTGAACACCCAGGGGTGCAGCAGATGACAGCAGTGTCACCAGGCAAGGGGCCCACATCCCGCAGGGAGGCCAGGAGAAAGGCGGGCCTGTCTCAGACCACCCAGA
Source organism: Lyroderma lyra (assembly GCA_004026885.1). Taxonomy (NCBI): domain Eukaryota; kingdom Metazoa; phylum Chordata; class Mammalia; order Chiroptera; family Megadermatidae; genus Lyroderma; species Lyroderma lyra. Next base: position 15,025 of record PVJL010006081.1, read on the forward strand.
GGCGGCGGCTGGGGGACGGGCGTCTGCATCTGCATCTGCAGGCGGGTCACTCCAGGACCCCAGGCAGAGAGCAGCGGCAGGGGCGGGGCCCGACGGGAAGACGCAGGGACGACGCAGCCCGGAGGGCACGGCTGGCCCTGTGAAGGCCGAGCGCCTGAGTCTGCCTCCTGCCTGGGACTCGTGACACTCGCTCTCGCGTCTGTGGGCGCTTCCAGACACACACGTTGCGTTCAATGCCCACGGCGCACCGGGGCGGCACCGCAGCTCCTGTCCACGTCTGCAGGGATTCGGGAAGGTCTGGTTGACAAGCCTCTGACCGGCTATGTGACTTCGGGCAAAAGCCACAACTCGGACTTTGAGTCCAAGGCCACTTCCCATTCCCCACAACTGCCTCTCATGACCAGCATCACGGGAGACCTGTGACACTCCTCAGTGTGTCCCTTCCTGTGGACACCACTGTCCCCAAGGAGAAGCCTCCACTATGGCCAAGTCCGCCTTCTAAAAGTGCTGCTTCTGTACCCCACTCCACTGTCCTAGGACCCCCCGCCCCGCCCCGCCCAGCAGTCCTGTGCACTCACTGCAGCCCCTGGCCTGGTCTGTGGGGGGGCTCGCTAGGGCAGAGTGCCCACCACAGTGACCCTGAGACCCATTTCCACTGAGACCCTGACAACCGAGCTCAGCCCGGAAGGCAGGGGAGCCAAGCCCAGAGCGTGTGGGCAGTGGGGCTGTCGTGCTTCCCAGCACCCGAGCGTGACACTGCAGCACCCCTGAGCGTGACACTGCTGACACCGGCTCTGATTCTCACTGGGCACACACGTTTCTACAGCACCCCCCAACCTGGAGTCAACAACCGAGGAACTGAGATCTCGGGATCACGCGGCTACGCTGGTATTTAGGGAGCCTCCTCCGATGGGGACCCTCACGGGGGTTTCTGGTTTTTGAGAGATTTCTGTCACACACTGATCTCGGTCCCATACACGCTGCCTCTCCTTTCTGCCCCGGGCGGGGGCGGGGGGTGGGCATTCATCAGAGTAACTGGGTTTTGTCCACAGCAAAGGAGATCGGGGTCTGGAGAGAGATCCGCACCCACAAGCTCACTGGAGCATCGGCGAGCCGAGACAAGACGCGGGGACGGGCCAGTGCCCTCTGACGAGACCTGACAGAGACATGCTCTGCACACGGCGTGGCTGCCATCCAAGAAAGAAGGGAATCCTGCCACGTGACGACGTCATGCTGAGCGACACAAGCCGGTCACAGAAGGAGACGCACTACGCGAGCAACAGGAGGGAGCCAAGTGCGCGGGGTCAGAAGGGAGTGCCGGCCATCGGGGGCGGCCGTCCAACACGACCCTGTCCTGTCTGCGCACGACCATAGTGGCAGAGGGTCTCGTGCTACGTGTTCTCGCCACAAGACAGAAATAAATAGAGAAAGCCACACGAGGATGCGGGTCAGAAAGTTCTGGAAGAGGAAGCACTGAGAGCAGAAGTTCTGAAGACGAGCTCAGAATGGAGGTGAGGGCGGGCCAGGAGGTTGGCGCGGGAGCCCAGCATGCCAGCCAGGCGCTGTGGAGGCTGCTGGGGGATCTGCAGGGGCATGGCCCTGGCCCCCACCCCCACCAGGGGGCACAGTGGCCCCCAGAATGCGGAGCCTGGCCCGTGCGGAGGCCAGGGCCCGTCCAGAACAGACCGAGGCGTGTAGCACCAGGCCCCCGGAGCCCCAGGAACACTCCTGGGGGATGCTGACCCCTTTTCCTACAGGCTGCTTCAGAATGGACCTGGGGGCCATCGTGGGAGAGCCCGGTGCCGCCCCTTGCTCGCCCCCGCGCCCAGGCCGCTTACCTCTGCGCAGCGTGTGGGGGCTGGAGCCGGCGGTGCTGTGCGCGGGGCTGACGGACAGCTGGTGGGGGCCGCCTCTCCCGGGTGCAGGGTCCTTGGGTTTGGGAGGACTGGGGGGGGCAGGGGGGGGGGAGAAGTCAAGTTAGACGGTGGGCACGCCCAGCCAGCGCTGTGACGGACAAGATGCCACCAGCTCCCACCTCGGCAGGCACGCGGCAACCTCACGTGCAGGACCGTGCACGCTGGGCTGGGAAGCTGACGGGACAAGGCGCCACGCAGGACCACGCCCTTGGTGAGACCTGGCGCGTCAGACTGTGTGCCCACTGCCCTGCCTCAGCCGCCACGTCAGAGCCCGTGCCACCGCGGCAACGGGAAGCTCCACGTGCCCGTGCGCTAGCAGACGTGCAGGGGAAAAATCACGCGATCCTGACGTCCACGTTACGCAAAACTGAGCCAAAAGCAACGGCAAAACGGCGGTCCCGAGTTTCAAGGCTTCGGCTACTGTCCGCAGCGCGGGAGGGGCAGGAGACCAGAACCCCAGCACCTCGCGCCCGGCTCGGAACGCCTCGTCCCAGCACTGACAGCCACACGCTACCCCAGTCCTCGCTGACACGGAACAAACAGCCCTGCAGACTACAAACCAGACCAAAGCGAACACAAGGCCTGGGGAGTCTGCGGCCTTCGTCACCTTCAACCCCAAAGTGAACTTCCCCAGTCGTGTCCGTGAAGAGGAACTGGGGGTGCACAGGCTCCCGGAGCCCAAGGCGGGTTCGACGAGCTGCTCGCCTCTAGCCCGCCGCAGCGCCAGGCCACCTCCCCGGGCACAAGGGCGGGTCCTGCCCTGCTTTGTGCGTTTGTTTCACGCTGTATCTGACCGGCTGGTGCTGTACAGGTGGCCAAGGTGGCTGAGAGGGCGCGTCACACAGCAGCTGCCCCACCTGGGAAGTGACCTCTGGTCCTCATCTGCCCGGGCCACAGTGGGGACCCGAGTTCATGTAAACAAAGTCCAACTCTCACGTCCACAGACGCTTCTCCCTGCAGCTGCCATGTATGTGTAGTCCAGTCCAGGTGGCTCACCAAACAGTCAGGCACAGAGGAGCCTGTCACAAATACCGGTCCCCGACCTGGTGACAATCTCCCTGTAAGGCTGCACGCTAAGGGGCGGGGGCATCGGGCACATGCCCCTCAGTGCTCGTAGTTCAGCACATCTGCTGGGCGGACGGACAGCGGACGGATGAGTGGCTGGCTGGACGATGGGTGGGTGGATGGACGGATGAGTGAATGACTGTACACCGGGACTACTCTAACCTCACTGACCTGCTGCCTTCTGACACCCACTAGCCAGCACACTAGGTGACAACAAGCAAACGGTCCCTGAACACTGAGCGCACATGACATGGGCGCAAGCGGCCAGCGACGCTGGGCCCCACTGGCTCCGGCTCTCAGCACCAGCGTTCAGAATGCACACAGATGCGCGCGCTCGAGAAAACAGGAAAGACGGCAGCGCTCAGTGTTCCCTTGCCCGGGGGAGCGGTGCAGGCACGTGGGGCTCCCTGCGTCCCGGGGGTCCCGGGCGGAGGCCGGTCCTTACCTGCTGTCGCCCGGGCCGGGCCCTGGCCCCTGCTCCGGCACACCCACAGGGGAGAGGCCGGCCCCAGCCCCCAGGCCGCTCTCAGGCCTAGCGCTCTGGGCGGGGGGCTCCGGGCCGGCTGGAGCCCACGTGCTGCTGTCTGTGGGCGGGAGTGGCGGCTGGAAAGCTGGGGACACGTGCTTTCTAGTCAGGGTGCCCCCCCGCCGGCAGGCCTGGAAGTCCACAAGCTTCACACCAAAGCTACAGAGAAAAGAGACAGCGCATGAGCCGGCCACACAGAAGCCGCGGTCCCCGAGCGTCAGGCCCGCGCTCGCCGACGGCCCCCAGGTGCCCAGTAAGCAGCAAAGCGGCGAGGACCCAAGCGGGTCTCCCCGTCCCCAGCAGGTCACGCCTGGGTCTAGGCGTGAGGGACGTCATGCCAGTGGACCACGTGCACGTCACCGCGCACGCGCCCAAAGCTGTGTGGGCGTGGCGGAAGGGGAGGACGGGAGGCGGCGCGGGCGCATGTGACAGCGGAGCTGCCCCTGGGGACCTTTCCTGTGAGCCCCTGGAGTGTGAACTGCAGGACTCGCAGGCAAACAAGGCTCACGGCTCCCCGAGCACGCGTGCCGGAGCTCACGTGTGTGCGGGCGGGCTGCCTGCCCTGGGGAGGCGCGGCCACGCTGAGGGAGCGTCCGCCCATGACAGTGGCTTCCGGAGCGCGCACGGCAGGGGACAAAAGCAAAAGGCGACAGCAGCCTCGCTCCGAGCTGGACAGCCACGGTCACAGCTCGCCATTCGGTCTGAACGAGGAGCTGCTCCCAGGAGGGCCGTCACTCAGGCAAGGGGGCGGCACCGCTGAGCAGGTGGCAGCGTTTCGTCACAGATGCCAGGCTGGCCTCTGCAGGCAGACGTCACAGGTGTGCCATGGAGCCCGTGTGGAGACTACGGTCCCCTGCTGGGCCCAGCGTGGCCGGCCCCGAGGCGCCCTGGCTAACACCGGTGTCCAAGAGGCTGCAACGCGCGAATAGCCCCGCAACGCGCGTCCTCACACACCAAGCCTCGGCTCACGTGCAAGGTGGCCGTTCCCACACGTGTCCTCCACTCAAGGACACCTGGGTGACCGGTTCCGAGTGTGTGATGTCATCCCACCGTGGGGCGGATCAGAGCACTGAGCAGAGGCTGAGAGCCCACCAGCTGCCCACCGACCCCATGGGCACGCTCGTGTCTGCACCGAGCTACGGCACGGCCCCACACTGCCTGGCCCTCACACACAGTGGCCACGCTCATGGGACAAGCCTGCCCACCGGGACAGGGCCAGATGCCAGGCAAACACACCTCTCCTTCTTCACCAGGTCCCCCTCCATCACCGCCATGCTGGCTGGGCGCTTCCTCTCCAAGGTCCCCGAGTCAGAGTCATTTCCAGTGTGGGACGCGTGGTTGGAGTTCGGGGTGCTGAGAGGTACGAAGGCCTCCGACACGTTGAAGTCCACTTCTGCAAGAAGAGGGGTGTGGCGTGAGGGGCGCTGTCTGAGCGCGGTCCTCCTGACCCACATGCTGACCTCTGTGCAGGGGACCCCGTGTCAGGAGCAGACACGGGGTCCGGGGCGCTTAGACCTGACACCAGGGCTCAGGGAGAGAAGGTGAGACACGAAACCGTGTGGCTGCCACGACGTCACCACACAGACGCACAGCAACGTCGGGAAGTGCCGCCTTGGCGGTGGTGGCCAGGGTGCGACGTGTCCCGTCCCTGCAAAGCTGTCCCGTCCGCCTCCGCGGGCCGCTCACCTTCAGGGAAGAACCAGTCGGCGTGCTGGATGATGGGCTCGATGACGGCGACCACGTGCACGGAGGTGGCAGCGGCCATCTCGGCCAGCGTCCTGCAAGGAAGGGCAGAGGGTCCTTGTGCGTCCCCGGGCAGCTGAGTCAGGGCAACTCGGTCTTTTACGGGATGGAAGGTTGAAGTACAAATGCCAAAACCAAATCCACGAGGCCCTGGCCTATGGCTGCGGGGGTCACCCACAAGGAAGAGGGACCGGCTGGCTGTCACCCCGTCACCCCGTGATCACAGGGAAGCCCGTGTGTCAGACCTGCGGCAGCTACTCTAAGACTGGACACAACCACGGACCACTTCCACCTGCAACGTAACAGGCGTGGGCTCTCGGTGTCCCTCTCATCCAGTCAGAACGTCTGAGCCCCACGTGCTGCCAAGGCTCACACGCATGAGCGGGTCCCAGGACACGTGCTCAGAAGTTCAAAGTGTCTGTGTGCCAGGGCTCAAAGCAACGAGAGAGTGCCGCCGTCCTGTCACCAAGCTCGTGGCCAGTTCTGGGCCACAACACGAGCAGAGGCAAAGCGCCAAGGTCCCACGTGCACCGAGCACCCCCCTCAGGACCCTGCCTCGGGCTCTGCGCCTCGTCCAACTCAGTTCCTACAACGTAGGGACCATCACGTCACGTCCCATCACGTCACGTCACATTGTCTTACTGTGTAAGCGAGGTCACCGGGTCCCAGGGCTGACCGCCCCAAACCTACGTGCACTCGCCTAGTACCACTTGACTTCTCTCCCCACCGGAAAGAATGTTTTCACCCCCATTTTTGGCCTGGGAGGAAGTTCTAGCTCCTTCCAAATCCCAGCTGAACGGGCCAGCTCCGCGCCATGTCTGCTCACGCCTGCGACCAGCTTTCCGTCCTGAGGGAGGCCGGCCTGTCCGCGGACTCGCAGACCTTCCCACACGTTCCGCGTGCTTCCGAGGGGGCCCCTGCTGGTCTGAGTCGCGGTTCATTCCAGGAGCGCTCTGACCGACACGTGCCAGTTCCTCGCTGCTGTCCAGCCAAGTCCGCTGTTTTTTACATTGGTTTGTTCACTGCTTTCATGTTTAGAAAATAATTCTCTGTCCCCAAAGCTGACAAATGTCGACCTGCCACGTCCTGGCATCTTTCTACACTTAACTGTCTACCTGCAAATGTCCTGCTCTAGGACGGGAAGTACGCAGTGAACTCTGCACCCCCTTCTCTCTTTGCTCCATGACACTGACTACGTGGAGGTGACCTCGTACTTCCTGAAACGTGGCCAGGTGTCCACACGGGGGAACGGACAAGTGAAAGGTGGACAGCGGGCCCGACTCCACGTCGCAGCACTCTGCAACAGAGCATGAACCGCCGGCTTCTCCGCAGCCACCACAGAGCGGGCGGCAGGGCTGGCGGTTAGGGACCCCGGCTGTCCTGGCACTGGTCCCCACTGCGCCCCTGCCGCACAACCTGCCGCCATTACCTGTGCTCTCTGAGCCTCAGCCTCCTCGCCTGTCAGAGCGAGGAGGCAGCACCTACGCCAAAGGTCAGCTGTGAGGACGAGATGGGATCATCGCAGTGCCACCAACACCATGAACGCAAAGGTGAGACTCAGCAGCCTGCGGTGCGTCTCCCCAGCCTGCCCTCTCCTCCATCAGCCTCTGCTTCTCAAGGCCAAGGCCACCCTTCCAAGTGCAATGGGGTCACATCCCTCTGCGTAGGGACCCTGATGGCCGTGCCCACCCCCATGACCCACCTCAGCAAGATAATGGGGCTCTGGCTTCACGGCCCTCAGGCACAGCCCCGTGTCCCCTGTGCTCAAGTTGTATACAACCACGTGACACCCACAGGCATCAGTGCCCTGGCCATTCATGCCCACAAGGCTCTGCTGTCTCGGGGCCTGCCGGCAGGCAGCTGTCACCCCCAGGCCTGGCTCAGTTGCCGTTCAGCCCCAACCACGTCCTGTGAGCAAGTGTCACGTACTTTATGACGTCTGCAGTACCTGCACACACGGCACCCCAGCCGCTCTGCCCACAGCTGGGACAACCGTCTGCACCCTTGCGTGGCCAGTGTTGGGGACGTGGCCCAGAACAGGCCCTCGGGTGTCTTACGCTGGGCTGCCTCCCGTGAGTTCTGTCCCCGCCCCCACCACCAGTGCAGCAGACGCTTCGGGGACCACTACTCACCCTTCGTTTCTGGCCCACAACAAGTTGGGGCCTAATACGATGGCGATGTTGCTGGGGGTCATTTTATTAACGTCACTGGTCTGAGCAAGCTTGGCAAGGAACTTGATTAAATACCTGTGGGACAGCAGAAAAGGGGGAAGCGTCCCCGCTGAGACACCCGGGGGGGGCCGTCTCCCGCCCGGGCTCAGGCCGCCGCGCGCCACCTCAGAGCATGGAGCTTCGCGCGTGACGAGGAAGACGGCCCAGCGCCCCCTCCGCGGCTCAGCCCGCGCTCGCCGTGTTTCCAGGTCTCTCCCCTGCGCCCTGTCCGCACTCCTGCCCACCACGGTGCCCCGCGGTCAGCAGTGCGATGCGCGGACACAGTAAAAGACACTCGTGTAGCTACGCTGCTTGAAGAAGACTGGAAACATCCAGTTCACCACATAAATGTGCTCTTTTGCACTAAAAATAAAAAAGTTAAGAGCCACCCAGCTCCGTGTCGCTGAGCATCACGGGCGTCTCGCAGGACTTGCCGTTTGGGGCCAAGTCCTCTTGGAAACGTCACTGCTGAGGGCTGGGAGCGCTTCCCTTCCCTCCGTGACTCAAAATCACGTTTTAAGTCACAGGGAGGAGAGCGGTCAGGCCCCAGAAGTCCACCCTGTCCTCAGTTTCCTTAGCAGCACGGGCACTCCGTGAGGTCACAGCTCACCTCCGTTTCTGACGTTGGACCTAGGAGGACGACTTCCGCTACTGTTTTTACAATAAACTACGTGGCACGTGTGGAAGACGTTACAGGAAGCAGGGTGAGTTTAGACAGATCCCACACAGCCCACGGAACTTTCCATGACTTTCGTGGTCAACAACGGGGGCTTCCCCACGAGCGCCGAGGCTGCTGAGCCACCGGAGCCTCAGAGACACCCGTGAGGTCCCCTGACCAGCGGCCCCAGGTGACCCCAGCACTGAGAACGTGCCTGTGCACCCCAGTCCCTCGGCCCCTCGCCTGCGGAACGCCCAGCACACGCACCTGAAGTTGACAAAGTTCTGTGGTGGCAGCTTCTGACAGGTTCTCCACAAGTCCTGCAGCTTCTTGTCCTGATCCTGCACGCTGAGAAGGGAAGGTTCGCCCTAAGCACTTACAGCGCGCGCTGGTCGTCCCTGTGTGCCCATGGACACTGACCGGCCATGCGCCGCTGGAGACGGCACGACTTTGGAATGAGGATTGGACAGTCCGAAGCCAAACACCATGGCCGCCGTCACGTGGAGCAGGCAGCCCGTCACAGGTCTGCGTTTCCGCCCGGACGGAAACCAGGCAAGAAGGGAGGTTCAGGGCAGAGACGCGACAGCCCCAGCCCGCCACCCGCACAGAGGGACACGTCCTGCGGGGAGCCCGGAGCCCACGGCCCTGCTCCCAGCACGCTCAGAGGCACCAGGCCGAGAAGCCCACTGGCGCGGGGACACAGCTCCCGGAGCCCTTCGCCACACACCCACGGTGACATAAGGGCCGGACGGCGACTGGAGAGCAGAGTCCGCTCTGCCGCCCCCCACACCCGGGACCCAAAACACCCACCGCTGAGCCGACCAATAAACAGAGTGACGCTGCAGGCCATCGACTGTCACCGGGGTGGCACAAGTGCTGACAACACCCGGGCACAGAATCAACACGCCGAAAGACAGGCACCTTCCTTCAAGCAGATTTCCTCACAGAGTTGGGGCTGGGGGATGAGGTCGGACCACCCAACAGGAGACCCCCAGAGCCCTCCCCACCTGACAGTGATCGGGGGTTCCATTGTTCAGGCCCACAGACAGGAAGTTCACAGCAGGCGGGGCCCCGTGCTGGGCTCCACGGACATAACCCCACCCAGGACGTGCTCTGACCTTAACGTCCTACCACCGACA
>PVJL010006081.1:24381-97835 GCA_004026885.1 Lyroderma lyra
AGAGTAGGAGGTGCACAAGTGGGCATCACATCACGTCCTCTAACCTACCTTGCCACCTGGGTCCACTCTTCATACAGACCGAAAGTCATCAGAGGCTCGGGCAGTTCCCGTAAGTAGGACTTCAAAGCGCCTGCAATCATCGACACGCCCTGAGTAGGAAGCGGGGCTGGGAATGGCAGCACGTGCTGCTCTGCACACCGGAGCGGCCTCGTCACCTACGGCTTGGTGGGCGTGCCCGGGGACAAAACGTCCTCTAACAATCCCCCGCCTCGTAAACTATGACGGCGGTCCGGAAAGTCCCCGGCCACGTAACACGAAGCACAGAGGCAGCGGTGGCTGGGATTTTCCCGGACAGCCCTCGCACGCTGAGGTCGACAGAAGATAAAACCCGCGTCAGAGCCGGCCTCCCCACAGACAGCACCGCCCGGGCAGGCGCGGGTGCGGGACGTGCAGGACGTGCGGGAAGCGAAGAACACACACGCGTGTCTCCAAACGTCTGGGTGGTAAGCCGCCTTCGCCTTCCCCTCGTAATCGGGAAAGCAAGAGCACACGCCGCACGCGCACACACACACACACACATATGTACGCACACACACGCATGTACGCACGCACGTACACACACGCACGCACACACGTACACACACGCACGCACACGCGTACACACGCACGTACGCACACACATACACACGCACGTACGCACACACGTACACACGCACGCACACACGCACACCTTTTCCATTCTGCCACGCCCACGCGACGACCTTACACTGAGACCAAACCCCCACAGCCCTTCGCACCTGCCGTGGGTCAGAGGTGGGCCGCCCGCCCCCCGGGGGCTGCCCCTGGGCTCACCTGCCACGGCGTGTGGGTCTGAGTAGAACTCATCCAGGTGAGAAGTGGAGCAGTCTAAAGCAGCTTTCAGTTTCTTTAGCTTCGAGGCCCCCGCCCCAATTCGGAAAAGGCCCTAAAGACAACGAACAGCTGTCAGCACCAAGTTCAAGAGTGGGCCTGCCTGGAAGCAGCACTGAGAACTGGATGGGATCTGACGCCCGCTGTCCTCCCCGTGGCTGCAGGAGGAGAGACCCGGACCCAGGTGCGCCGGGCACAGGGCTGGGCCTCTGGCCTGGTGGGCGTTAGGAATCGCTGTCGGAGCAACTCTGCTTCCATAAGGGTGACTGCGAGAGGCTTTGTGAACGCAGGAAGACGTTCCAACAGTGGCCACTCGAGGAAAACTGGCGTGCCAGCTGCCTTAACTGCCCCAAACGTCACTTAGAGAGGAGGGAGCAGCCAAGGGTCCCGGCACCCTCACCTCCTCCTTCATGCCGGTCTCCAGCAGCAGCATCACGCAGGCTTCAATGGGCAGCGCGATCTCGCGGCCGCTGCGCTTCAGGTGCTCCTCCAGCGGCGTCCCGAAGGCTGGCTTCTCCGCCCACTTATCTGGGGCAGCAAACCGGTCAGTAAGACCCGACCCTCCGGGGGGGGTGGGGGGTGGCGTGATGGCGCCCCTGCCCCGCCCCCCAGCTACCGAGGGGATTCTGCCAGCAGCGGAGTGAGGCTTTGCGAAGGGCAGCTCTGCTGGGCTCCCTTGTGGTCTCGCTGGAGCACAGACACCCAGGGCCCAGGGGCTGCGGGGGGAAGCCCGGCCGGGGGGGGGGGGGGGCAGCTGCCAGGAGAGGGCGCACCACGCCCACATCGACTACGTGACGGGGAGGCGGGTGCTCCTCGCGGTAATCCCGGGGACTCCCTGGGCGCCCCGCTTGCCCTGAGAAGAGACCTATCCTGGCCGGGCAAGGAAGCACCCGCCTACTACCGACAAGACGAGCACAGACTCCTAGGACGTGAAAAGGGAAACGATGTCCGAAACGTCAAACAAGCCAAGCGTGGTCATCCGGTATCAAGTGGTAATGGGGGCCCCAGCTACTGCTACGCGCTGTACCCCAACACGTCCCCAAGTCCCAAGTCCCCAGGAGAGAGGCAGGGTCCGCAGCCGCACAGCGGCTTGGGCTGGGTGCTGTGCGGACAAGTGTGTTCTGTGACTTTCCGCTCACATACTGCTTCGTGCCAGCTCAGCAGAAATGCACAAAGCGAAGCAGCTAAAGAGCCAGGAGTGTAGGAAGGAGCTGCAGAAGTCCTGACAGGCTGCGTCTGGGCGGGTGTGGCCCGCTCTGGGGCCACCTCATAGGCATGAGAAACACAGAGGGCACCGGCTGGTGACAGGCCGTCCTCCCCACAGTGACGGGCACCTGTCCTTCCAGTCCCTGCTGTTGGAATCCTGGACTAGAAGCAGGCAGTTCCGTGCACCTACGCTCACCCAGCACGTGAACTGCCCACAGAGAAGGGACAGAGGGGACACCCACAGAGCCACAGGCCAAACTGGACAGAAAGAGCAAGTGGGCAGAGGCTGAAGCACAGGGTGAGGGAGGGGCCGCGGACGGTCAGAAATCCAGCAGTGCCCGCGTCCCTGCCCGGCCTGTGGACATCCTGACACAGACAACCAAGCTCTGACGGACGCTCAGGGCCAGGTCTCACCTTGGCTTACTGTGTCCTATTATCTACAACAGGGTGTCCAACCTTGTGGCTTCCATGGGCCACACGGGAAGAACTGTCTCGGGCCCCACAGAAACTACACTCACATCAACGACAGCTGATGAGCTGAAAACAGGTCACAGGAAAATCTCGTAATGCTGAAAGTCGGTGCTGGGCCGCACTCAGAGCCACCTGGGCCACAGGGTGGCCTCCCCTGCCTAAAGCAAGGGCTCTGGACACCGGCACCCAACAGCCACTTGACCCTTCCCCCGGGGGCGGGGGAGCCAGCAGAATCACCCAGGAATGTGTGTCGGTGGCTCCTGCTGTCACCCCCGTGTCCCCACCAGACACCCAACCCTGAGATGCTGAAGGCAGCATGCTCCAACCTTCTGGAACTCTCTAGTGTACCCCGGAGAGGTAAGGTGTCGGCAGAAGGTGTGAGAACCACTGACCTACAGAAAACTCCTGGGCAAACTCTTAGCACAGGCGCTGGTCTCTCAAACAACAGACCTACAATGTGCCGGGCCCCCCAGGAGCTCACGAGGACCCCCCCTCAGCGTGAGAGCAGACTGTGAAGGACACAGAGGATGGACATGTAAACACACAACAGCGGTCAACGACACAAGATGCACGTGTAGTCATGGTGGAGACATGGTGCACACAGGGCCACAGACACGGTCTGCAGGGTCTCCCCAGTGCCAGCAGCTGCCCGCAGTGTCACACCAGGAGAGCAGAGCAGACCCAGTGTCACCAGACCTCCTGAGCTTTCAAGGGAGACCAGAAATTAGGGCTGCCACGGGAAGGGTCTCTGGCCTCTAAGTGACGTAAGCGCATCTTTTTTCAAGGCGACGTAAACGCTGCCGCAGGTAGAAGCATGGCCCTCGAGGAGGGGAGCTGGGGGGCGGGGGGTCTAAGAAGACGGACAAGAATTCAACAGCCCGAGGAGAGAGCCCGTGCACGCGACAAGGGCATGGAGCAGAGGTCGTCGGAGCGGAGAGGGAGGCGCTGCACAAGGACGTGGGCAGAGCCAGCCATAGAGGGCGGGGAGGCCAGAAGGGGCGGAGGCTCTGGGCGGCCGACCTGGACTGTGGGGACAGCTGGCGTAAGGGACCGCCAGTTTAAGGTGACAGTCAGTGACCAAGGGACTGATGCTTAGGAGGCTGTGAGGACTGAGGTGCAGGTGAGAGCCAAGGGGGACAAGGAGGAGGGAGCAGAGGGGACCTGGGAAGGGCCGCCCTCCAGGGAGGGGACAGCAACGGAGAGAACAGCCTGACAGGAAGACGGCAGTCGAGGGACACGAGGAAATGGCGTCAGCAAGAAGGCCAGACGCCCGAGCCTGGCGACCACGGGGGCCCGGGCCCGCCGTACGTCCAGGGGGCGGGGGTGATGAGTGCGACCCCCACTGGAAGGGCGACGGAGAGCGCGGCCAGGCAGAGGCCTGCTGACCGTGCGCGGGGGGCGGGGGGCGGGCTGCGCGGGGGCCTGAGCGGGTGCTCTCTGTCATGGGACTCCAAGTCTTGCTGAAAGCAGGAAGGAGGCAGCAGAGGGAGATGGGATGGGACGAGTGGCAGGTCCGAGGATGGCGGGGGCGGCTGTGTCCTCGGAGAAGAGAGGGGAGCACCTCGTTGCCTTCCGGGGCTGTGCCCTCACCCCCCGGGGACTTCTCCCTGCCCTCTTCGCGGACCTCCTGATGCTCCTGCAGGGAGAAGGCCCCGCAGAGAGCGAGCACTGCTGATGCCTGTCCTGTCTGTGCCCGCTGCCAGCCCTTAGGCCACGCAGAGGCGGCAGTGACCAGCTGGCCCAGGCCGCCTGCCACAGGCCCCGCACACACGCGCTCACTGCTCCGACCCGTTCTGCAAGCCCCGTGTGCCGGCACCTTCATGCCTGTGGCCATGACGACCTCATCAGTCACAAGCTAGGACAGCAAGGACAACCTGCTCTGCAGAGCAGGTCCGACTCGCCAGCCCGGGACTATGGTCCGTCTGGTACAGACTTCTCTGATTCCATCATCTAGAAACTTCCAGGCACAAAACACAGCCTGCTGGGACCTCCTTGCACTCAGGCCAGGGGCATTCCTGAGGGTATCCGTGTGTGCACACCCAGCACACAGGTGCTCACTGTCCTCCAGTCTCACACTCGGCCCGGACCCCACGCCCCCTCAGCTGAAGACCGACGGATCTGCAGGGGGAGCCGGAGCCCCAAAGTGGGTCGACACCGCGAGCACAACGGCACCGTGGGTCCAAAGAGGGCAGAGTTGCTTCAGCCCCAACAGTGTTTCCCAGACTGGTCAGCAGACGCTCCGAAGGCAAATCAGAGCGAATGAGAAGAGAAAGCTCTAACGTTCCGGTAAGAGCCAACAGCGGGGAGCTGAGCCCACGCAGCGCTGTGAGTAGAGATCTGACACCTGCTGGGGGAGGGGGGGGGCAGTGACAAGGAGGGACAGATGCGGGAGGAGGGCTGGCACTGGCCATGCCCTTGCGACTCCACCACCCCCGTCAGGAGTGGCCTCTGAAGTTCCTTTTACTGCGTCCACAATACTGTCCCCAGGACGTGTGGTCGCAGGGTCCCAAGGCCACAAGCGCGCCAGGGGGCACAAACCCCTGATTTGGACAAGACTGTGAGAGGTTAGGACTGTTCAAGCCTATTTAGAAGACAGAAAGAAGACACAGGTGCCCCCCGCCCCCCAAAGGACCCAGCTTGCTCTTGGACGGAAGATTCCAGAAGAACCTGAAGCGTGCCGTGAGTGTGCGAGCTGGGTGCGGAAGAAGTCTGTGAGCGCAGCCAGAGGCAGATGTGGCGCTGGGACGGGCCCTTCAGAAGTGCATGCAGCGGTTCGGGCACGGCGGACAGAGCAGGGCAGAGCGGGGACGGCGGCCAGCACGCAGGGTACGTTACCTTGATGGGCTCGGATTTCGGGAAGGGCCTTTTCTAAGACTGCTAATGCTTTTCTATGGTAATCTGCTTGGGCTTCTAATAACTGAGAACAGACCCACATTCAAAAACAAAAGTCACGTTAGCATCGGATGGACACACACACAATGGCTGAGCAAAACTCAAAATGAACACTTCTGCAAAAACAAGCTACAATGACTGATGTCACACTCTAACAGCCTGGGCCGAGCGCTCACCGTGACGAAGAACTTGCCGTACTCCCCTTCCTTGGCCATGAAGTTGTACATGTCAGCGGCAAGCTGGTCCTGGGTGACAGAGAGAAGGCGTGTCACCGAGGGAATGGCACCTGAGAATTGGCCTGTGCACGCCCCGGAACACGCCGGGATGGACACTGCACAGGTGAGCTGTCCCCCAGATGAGGGATCAAAGACCCACGAGGCAGCTGTGGCAGGTGGCACGGGAAGGTGCTGTGGTAAGGAGCAGCGTGGAGAGCCCCCTCGTGACACCTCGCCATGGGCGGGGAGGGTTGTGTTTTTATTGCCGTGTTGCGTACACGTGTCTCCAAAAGAAACGCGGGAAATGAGTAACGGTGGCCACCTGCCGAGAGCAGTGGAAATCAGGCAGGAGGCGGCCCAGACGGGAGCGAGACGTTACACACACTGTTCAATACGTGTGATGTTGTTAACCAATGGAAGTGGGTTGCATTGAACAGTGCTTTAGAGAGTGATGGATCAGGCAACTGGATATACAGATTGTTTCCCATCTTCATACGTATACACACATTTGAATTTCATATGTATTTTTTAATGGACTACCTTCTATTTTTAGCAACAAGGTGCACAAATGAAGACAAAGACCCCTCAGTTTGTAAAAAGTCTGAGGGATGGGGGAGGGAGGAGTGGGGGAGGGGGAGGGAGGAGCCCTCTGTGAACAGAAGCGGGTTGGCCTGGGCGGGTGCGAGGCTTGCTGGGCGCAGTGTTTGAGTCCTGCAGTCGTGTGGGATCAGAGGACAGCAAATGAAACCTAGAGCCTGGAGAGGTGAGGAACTGTCACCGAGACAGGTGCACACATGTCACACATAAGGATAAAATTCCTGAGAAACTACACCCTCAGGAAAGGGTGCATTAGGAAGACACTGCTAAGCAGCACGTGGAGTAACAGAGCGTGTGTGTCTGGACTGGGCTCTGGGTCTGGGAACGTCAGACACTCTGAGATTTCATAAACAGAAACCTGCTTTCACGAGGGTTTGAAGTTTGAGCTTAACTACACACGTGGTCCAGGGATCTTCACACTAAGAAGGCTGAGTTTAAAATGGTCTGCACTGCTACTACTCGCTGGGGAGACTCCCTCCTGAGTCCCCAGGGGTCCACAGACAAAGCCCCTTTTAAAATGAGCTTACAACACAGAACTGCAGAACAAACAAGGAAACCACCTTCCACAGAAGCAAACTCTCACCACTCTCAGAGAACTTCAGAGAACAGAATTTCCAAAGCCCGGTTAAAATACGTATATATAAAATGATTAAAGACATTAAAAACAAGTACTAAAAAAGAAGGATGTACTACCAAAAAAGGGAGATGAAGAATTAGAACTTCAGAAATGAAAAATGTATTCAATGAGATCCAAAACTCAGTGTCAATTACTTAAACAGCAAATCAGACACAGCAAGAGAGAGGAGGAGTGAATCAGAGTGTAGCCCTCGGGAAATCACCCAGCAGTCAGTGTCGTGAGAGACGCAGGAAATATTTTCCCAAGTTTACGTCATCAGAAGCGTTTCTCTGAGCATCGCCTTTCTACACGCAGAGGCTGTGTGTGACTTTGGGAGTTCGGCTTTAATTCTCAGCCACTGTATTATTTCAGACCATCATTTTATTGCAGTTAATGGGTCAAGGTTCACTATCTTGGAAAGTGAATTACAGCATGACCTGAATAGACTAAAATGTCCCAGGCCTTATCCCGTCTAGTAGAAGAGAGACATCATTTTGGGAAAATGATGACTAGTAAGAGGAGGAAAACTCCAACTCGATCATTCCACAAGTCACCCGAGACCTGTCTTTACCCCCTCGAGTAACATTAACACTTGGAATAAACGTCTTTTTCCACAGACACACACAGAAAATACGATGACTTAACTGTCTAATCTGGAATTTAATTTATGAGACAAAAAGCTTTACTTCCCTCAAATTATAAACCAACTGTCCTTCCCTTCGCTGTGGAGGTACGATGACCCCGTTAGAAGAGAGTATGCTCAGTCTTCACACAGAATGGCATTTATCCTAGGACATCTCACCTGGTTTTGTGCCCTCCGTGCATTGTTTGAATCGCTTAACTTTATGCTGCATTTTGCTATGGTTTTCTCCTTCCCACCCCACCCCCACCTGTTCTTGATTTTAAGTAAACTTAGACATTTATGTCAAGTTTTTAAAAAATGATGCTTTTTTCTGATTATAAAGGAAAGTAGAGTGTTGGGGGGGGGGGGATGAGAATAAAATCCACCTTTAAAATCATCTGAGTATTCTGGTGGGAGTTGCGTGAACCCTCAGTAACTTGTCACGTTTGACCTTTCACCCCTCCTTTGCCAAAACCAAGCCAGCCACCGGCGCGGCCACCGCACCTTGCACTGCTCCACCTTATTTCCCGCTTCATCCATCTCTTCCTTCAGGGTGTCCACTTTCGACGGGAGCCCCTGGAAGGTGGTTCCTGAGGATTTGTGAGCCTGGTTCCACCTGCAAAGTACATGGGTCACCCCTGTCTGAGAACGAGGTGCACATACGCAGCCCCCCCCCCCAGACCGATTCCACCTGGGATGGGTCCCATTGCCTAGGACCCCAGCTCCCCCCGGTCTGTCCTCCGGGAGTGGGAGTGGGAGGAGCCCGGCTGCCCAGCACACAGCACTTCTGAGGTGTCGGGGGGCAGCTCCCCGCTCTGAGCACACGTGACCGCACCTCGTGTCACGTGAGCCCCAGCTCTCCTGCAGTGTGCAACCACGGGATCCTTGCCAGGGCATGCCTCTTTGTCCCCCTGCTTCCATCTGGGATGTCCCTTGTGCCGCAGGAGCCGGCCCTAGATCCTGAGGACCCCTATGTGTCTTCCTACCACCCCTGACCTGTGATTGCTCCCAGCAGTAAAAGCCAGAACTTGAGGCATGAAGCTAACAATCGACAGTTATGCAGGCTCCTCCCTAATGAACACACTTGTACAAATGCGTATTCTAGTGCGAATACAGCAAATTCCACCCGTCATATGGAATATTCATGTCCCCTTATAGCAAGTCGAAAGGACCAAAACCAAACCAACCAACAACACAATTATCCTACAGCAACGGGGGTGCTGGCTGAGCCACACGTTTCGTGGAGTCGTACTCTCCCCCGAAAGTGCACGATAAATCAGCGCTGCGTCTGATACTCAACGGCATCTTAGAAACGAGGACAGGGAGCGTTGCAGCAAATTTTCTAAATCTGATGGAAGCGTCTGACACGTGGAAACAGGAACTGACAGCTGTGGCCCCCGTATTCGCCCAGTAGGAACAGCCCGGCTCCTTCCCAGGACTGAACACGCTCACCACAAACAGGGCAGTGCAGCCGCCTGCTCGTGTGCAGAGAGTTTTGCTGGGACACAGCTGTGTGGCCTTTACACTACGGCAGCAGAGCCGAGGAGCTGCGACCGGGGCCACCTGAGCTGCAAAGCTGAGGACGTCTGCTGTCTGGCCCTTCGAAGGAAACGGCGCCAAGCTGCGAGGCAATGGTAGAGGGCGCGGCGGTGCGTCTGCCTCAGCCTTGCAGCTCCCACCTCGCACAGGCCCCCGGACAGGGCGCAGACGCCCACCCAGCCCGGTCCGCCGTCAGCGTGCAGCCAGCAGCCGTCCGGTGGTGGTCCGCGTTTCCATGGGGCCCCTTGGGGCGCGGCGGGGCCCGCACACACCTGCTCGTGGGCTGCCTGCCACCACTCCCTCTCCCCTGGGACCTGAGGCTGCTCTTCGCCCATGCTGTCTCCTTTCCCCAGTGGTTCTGACAGTGTATGACCTCGCCCCATGTCCACGGAGCAGCGGGGACGAGGCTGGTGGTGGGCACCCTCCGGCCTGGCCTCACCTGGCTCTGACCGAGTCCCAGTCCAGCACCAGCTTGGCCAGCTGCTTCCTCTGCTTCTGGATGTTGGGAATCTCCACCTGCAGGAAACAGCACACGGCACCCCGGTTGGGCTCCGGGCTGGGCTAACGTTCACCTACAGGCTGTCTTCCTCGTAGGCGGAGGACTGTACACCCTCCACGCCCTCCCCGCTTCCAGCGGAAGTGTGTGGCCGACCCCGATCTCTGCCACTGTCCCCGCCTGGCACGCGGAGAGCACGTACCTCGGCTATGCCACACAGCGGGTCCACCACCTCCTTCTCCACAAAGACCTCGTGCTGGGACAGCTCCAGGGCCAGCTGACTCTCGGCGTCTCCACACGTCTCCAGCATCTTCCTTTACAAACAGAATGCCCAGCAAGCACAGCTTCCTAAGTCAGGCCCCGCCCGCCACGTCGGGCCGGCTCTGCGCTCTGCGGATGGGGCCCAGCAGACGGCTGCCATGGACACTGCCACCCACCCCCGAGGCTGCCTCTTACCCCAGGAGAGACTCTTCCAGCTGACCGGATGCCTCCAGCATGTTCTGCGCAAGGGCTGTCAGTGGGAGCTTTTTCTGGAAGGCAGAAAGGTGTGTCGTTCTCAGCATTCCCGCCGCCCCTCCCTCAGGGCCCTGCTCAGCCTGTCACCCCGACTCCTCCTGTAAGAGCGCAGCACGAGGGGGGGGGGGCGGAGACACAGCCCGAGTGGGTTTGGGCTCTGCTCTCCAGGGCCGTGTGGCCTCGTCTGCGTCACTGTCCTCACGCCTGAACTACAGGGATGGCCCCGGTGCGCGTGTCCCAGGGCTGTGTGCGGACCTGAGATACTCGGTGTTGAGTCCCGAGCGCCCAAGCGCTCGTACGCGCCAGCTGCCACCACGCTGCTGCTGTACTACCACCACTAATTAATCGAGTGCGCACGACGTCCCAGAGACCCTGCCAACGGTCACGGCAAAGCAATGCAATAAGGTGCTCGATTTCAAAAACTTTTACTAGAGAGCTCATTCCTAAACTGGCTCTTAACTTGGCTAAGATCATAGTTCCCTTGAGCTGTGTAGCTAAAAATATTTAGCTAAATATACAAAAGAAGTGTTTTTAAGCCAAAGCTTTCATTTTCCTAGACTTGTCAGTGGGATGTGGCCTCACGGATCACGTGACCACTCCTGTGACCATGCAGTGAGTCGAGGGGCCAGGTGCCCTGGCCAGGCCCACCAGACCAACAACAGCCGGCTCTCCACAAAGCGCCTGGGGCGGGGGTGGGGGGCAGCGCGGCCAAGGGCTAAGCCTCTGGGAGACACAGGACTGGGGGCGTCGCACCCGGTACTCACGTGTCTCCGGTCAGCATCGGTGCCATGCTGGCCCTGGAAGCATGCCAGCAGGCGCTTGTGGGAGTGGTGACACACCGACCGCACAGTGTCAAGGCGCCGCTCAATCTGACAAGACAGAGACAGATGGCTGCTGGCTGGGTCACAGCAAACCGGCTCTCCCTCAGGTGCTGTGGCCAGGGGCAGGAGGACCGTCCTGCAGTGGCTCTGTTAGCTCGTGGGTACGGGCACAGAGTTCCTGGTCATGGACACCAGGGGCTCTCCCCATGGGCACTGGGCCAGGTGCCGTGCACTGTGGGCAGCTGTCTTGGCCTCGACTCCCTGCACGTCAGCAGCATTCCGCTCCCTGAGCTGTGAACCTAAGTGTCTGCTGACACTGTGACTGTCCCTGGCCTGAGAATCCTAAGCTCTCGCCCACACTGATGGTTTTGGGTACATCCCCGAGGGTGAATCTACCTGCAAGAAGAGGGCACAGTGCTACCTGAAACTTGCCATCCCAAAGCGGTGGCAGTGAGGTCACACAGCATCCGCCACACGCCAGTTCCCATCTGCACAGGTGCAAATGGGCAGCACAGGCCCAGGCCCAGCACTATGTCCTGCTGCAGGCCGTGGACCTTCCACACGGGACGTCACGCAAAACAAAACAAAAGTCGAGGTCCTACTACTCGAACGCAGGACCAGAGCTTTCAAAACGACTTCTTACTGGGCAGGCAGCAGTAGGAGCCAGGGAGCCCACAGCATGACTAGCTTCCCACAGCACCGCTGCTGGGGCCTGGCTGTTTATGGCACAGGGGGCTGCTGCCCACGGGAAGGAATGCCAGAAACATGCATCCTGATGGCCCACTAAGCGGGAGAGCGGCCTTCGGGAAAAATCAACAAACTCAAAGCAGAATTCATTTTTACCCCAAAACATTTCACCCGACTGGATGGCTCTGCCTCCTTCTCAAAGGTCCTCACGGCATCAGCGGCTTTTCACCAGGCCCAAGCCTGGGTCCCCCCCGGACCCCACCCGGCGAGCACGTCTCCCTGTGGGTGCAGCCCGGGTCCCTGGGCCCCGCCTGATGGGTGTCTCTCTCTGTGGGTGCAAATCCCACATCGTCTCCCCCAAACCGGACAAAGGCCAGGTCTGAAAACACTGGGAACTAACACTCTTCCGCAGGCACAAAAGCACAGGGAAGAAGAAACAACCCAGACTGTTTCGTGTGCATCCCAGGTCCCTCCAGAGTGGAAGTCCACGGGTACAGATGGGCCGGGGGTCTGTCCTGCTCCCTGATTTATCCAAAGTGCCCAGGACACTGTCTGGCCCACAAGCGGAAGGTGTCCGCTTACTACTACTGCAAGGACATGTACACACTGAGCCCCTGTGCAAGGCACTAGGAAACCCCAGGAAATCGGGTGGTCCCGCCCTCCCTGGGGGACAGCACAGTGAGGCAAAAAGGCACCTCCTGCGCCGCGGTCACAGACAGCTCAGAAGGGACACAGGATCGGTTTGGGGGCGCTACACACCAGGAACAAAACCATCTTGGTGGCCTGTACCGTGGGGACAAAATGACTCACTCGTATGTGACACCTGCCCCTGACTCCCTGCCCAGTGCTGCCCCTGTAGCTCACGAACCCCCCAGCACCCCCACGAGGCCGACACAGACATCACCCTCCAAAAGAGAGTCTGAAATGTACAACAAACACAACGAGGAAATACAATTGAAAATGTGACTCCTTACTGACCTCTGAAAAAACACCAGCACCTAATCCTCAATAAAAACTTCTAGACCTCCAGCAAGGAAAGAAAAAGTGCTCCTAGCACACCCTGTCTGCAGGCCCCGTGACAGAGAGCACGGCACGGTGGGGCAGGGCTGCACTACTGCTCCCTCCCTTCACGGGGCGCCACTCTGGTCCCCGGGGACTCGCTGGACCGGGGTGGCTGCAGGGCAGGCTACCAACCGGGAGGCAGGGGGGCGGGCGGGCGAGGAGGCCAGAGCCCTCCTCAAGCACCTGGTGTGGGGAGCGTGGGGCGGGGTGTGCAGGGTCACGGTGGGCATGGGGCACGGGGGGAGGACGGGGGGAAGGTGGGAACCACGGGGGGGCGGGGAGGTATGGAAAGCATCCCGGGCCTCCTGGGAGGGAGCCCCAGCCCCAAAGTAGGGGAACCCCTAGAGATGCGGTGGGGTGTTCCTGGCTCACGTCTCCGGTAGAAGATACCCCCGGCCCCCCATAAAGAGGAAAGAAAGTCAGCGCTCTGGACTTCAGCCACCCTGTGGCCTCGTGGTGGCTCTGAAAGCTCTGTTGTCACTTGAGACCCTACGTCCCTCAGGACCCAACTCGGTGCAGAGCTGGGCACATGACTGTCAAGGGGAGCAAGTGAAAACTGTCGGCTGCAGCATGGGCAGCGCCTGTCCCATCGAGGGCACCCCCACAGCAGTCGTGACAGGCCACAGCCAGTGGTGGCCAGGCCGGCCAGGGCCCTCGCCACCCCCTCCCACACCTGGGGCTTGATGCAGGGCCGACCCCGTCTGAGCTCCCTGACAGGACCCCGGGGTTTCAGGTCCCCTTTCCATCACCACGCGGCTCAACTGCCTCTACCCGGCTGCAGGTCCGACGAGGGAGTGAACGAGCAAGCCGCCCGCTGCGGCTCTCACCCACGGACTCCCTTCGCATGCGTTCACCAAGCAGAGCACCTGCAACGACTTAAGTCTGTTACCTGTAACAGGTCTTCGCTGAGGACTTCTGTTTTCTCGGCTCTGTGGGGAACATTTAAAGTTCAGAGTTAGAAATTCTGAAACAAACAGCAACTCACGGCACTTAACGACCATGATCCCGGCGTTCAAAACAAAACGGGCCGGCAGGAAGGGCAACCGAATTCACGTCAGGGGGCAACTAACTTGGGCAGAACCAAACAGAACGAACAAAAGTTTGCAGAGAATCGCAACCCAAACCGCGAAGAAATGGCCCCGATCAGTGGTGCTCGAACGTGGGGACACAGAGCCAGGCAGGGGTGCTGGTGTAAGTGCCCCGCTCAGGACACAGTCAGGCCAGCAGGTCAGGAGTGCCACCCGCTCCCGGAACAGCCCCTCGTGGCCCAAAGGCCCAGGGCACCCCGTGCAGAGAGGCCGCCCTTCAGCCGCTGCCCCTGTACCCTCAATTCCGAGTGTCACAGCCTCCCTGGGACACCCAGTCTGCCACTACCCCGGAGCGTCAGCAGTGACCGCAGGGACAGCCGCAGACGCCTCCTCCAGCCACCTGCCCCTCATCTTCCCTTTACAACTACCGTTAGCGTCACCGGCCCTCCAAACACCGACACGGTGGCCACAGCAAAGTCCCCGCGGCTGCGTCACAGCGACTTTTTCACCCGACGCTGCTCTGCAGCTCAGAAGGACAGTGCCGTTGTGTCCAGGACACCCCAGTCACGCCAGTCAAACGGCCGTCCAACTTCTAGTCCCCATAGTGGTTTGAGCCAAAGCATCAGGGACCCATGCAAACCTCCCTGAAACGAGCAGACATGTCCACGGGCAACAGGAGACCTGTGAGGCCTCTGCCCTGGGGTGGGGGGGGGGGAGGGAAGGCCGCCGGTGACAGGGCCTGCACGCCTCTCACAGGAGCAAGGGCGCTGGAGGCTGCTCGAGCTTGCCCGCGAGCGACTGGGAGACGAGGGGAAAGCTGTTCGCCCCGAGAACGCTGCCGTGCTCGGGGTGGCACCCGCGGCCAGAATGGTGGTGCCATGTCCAGCCTGCGCTCCCTGACGGCCTACACGGTGCACCCCGCCGGCTCTGCAGGAACTGGGGCCCTGGTCTGCCACGGACGCCTCCCGGGTCCAGAGGACCAGAGTCCGGGGAGCGGTCAGGGCCCGGCTCCCAACTCCACGGAGCAGCCGTGCAAGCGGCGTCCAAACATGTGACCCCGGCCCTCGCCTGGCGTGCAGGGGCCTGGCCCTGCTGTACTGCCAAGCGCAGGGAGTCACACCAGTCAGGGCAGTGGAGCGGTGCCCAGGGGCCACTGTGTGCACAGGTTCAACGGGGGGTGTGGGGGTGGCGGGGGGACTCCATCCTCTATGGAATGGAGTCACTGGGCAACTGCAACGGGAGGGGCGGTGCGTGACCTCGAGAGCCAGCCGTGTCTCTTCCAGAGCCCCGATCGGTAACTGTCACTGCAAGGCGCACGCACGTGCAAGCGACACTAACAGGGCTGCTGGGGGGTCAGATGCTAAACGTCCGTGAGCAGAGCGCTGCGACAGCCACCGAGTAAAGAAAGCAAATGTGAAACCACAGCAGCATCAACCTGAGACACCACACGTCCACCAGGACAGTCCCGGCACACGGCGGTGCTTACGGCGCAGCCCACAGCTGTGACGCCAACGCCCAACACTAACAGGTCCAAAGCCACGACGGAATGGCATAGGCCGGGCAGGGGGCACAAGCTGAGGTCACAGCAGAGCCCTGACCCCTCGCTGACCACAGTAAGAGGCCGATGAACGACACTGGAGTTCAGTCAGAGCACAGCAGCTTACGCACGTCCACGCGCACGTGAGGGTGAGCAGATAGCACAATGAACAGCGAAAACCAGACAGCAAGGGTCTCTGGTTGGGGACTCACAACGGAGCGGGCGGGATGTGTGGAGCGAGACCCCACTGTACTTTGCGATAGGCCTTTTACAATCATTTGACTTTTTAAACTACACACATTTACGTAGTTTCAGGTTTTAGAAATAGTACGCCGGTTACACTTCTAAGCGCGGTGCTTGGCCTATTTTTATATTTTTACTGATGCGTGATTTCAAGTGAAGCAGAACTCTGACTTCAGAGCCCTGGGTCCAGCTGCCCACCTGCACCAAAGTACCAACACGACGCCCTGGGGAGCACTCACGGTACACGGCACGTCACTGTACGGAGTGTCCTTCTCACCGACTGACAAGTGGAGCCTTCACTTTCAATTTAGAGGCACTCCACCGGACAGGCACCCGGAGGCCGGAGACACGTGGAGCACAGCACGCGAAAGTGCTTCCTGCCTCTGCGGACACGTGGCACATCACGTTGACACCATCAGTTGCAGAAAGAGGATCCAATCTTTATAACCAGGTTTTGGGGTTTACTGAAACCATTAATCAGGAAAAATGACTGCCCCCCCCCCCCCATGTTACTGACGTACAAAACTCTACGCATCTGATGTACACAACGCGAGGATGGGCGTGCCGCTGCGAGAGGATTACCTCGCCACGCTGACCAACACACCCCTCACCTTTTCGTTATAGCTGCTGGAAGAGTGCTCCAGGTGGACCTCGTCAGGAAGCTTCCAGGACGCAGCGCCGTTAGCGATGCAGTCGCCGTGCTGTACCTCAGGCCCCAGAACTTACTCGTCTCGAAACTGAAGGCTTGTGCCCCGCCCCACCCCCAGTACCCACCGGCCTGCTGTTTAAGACTCCACGTCCAAGTGCGCTGACGCAGGTCCCATCTGTGTCTGGCTTACTTCCCGCGGCAGTGTTCTCCAGGTCGCTCCACATTGTGGCCGACGGCAGCACGTCCTTGTCACAGCCGAGGAACATTCCGGGGGATGCCTGTTGCACCCGCTCTACCCACTCAGACACGGAAGACCTTGGGTTGTTCACCCGTCCAGGCTATGGTGAGTACCGCTGCAGTGAGCATGGGGGTGCAGACATCTCTGAGACCCTGACTTTGTTTCTGCTGTATGAACAGCCAGAACGGGGAAGGCTGGGTCAGGTGGCAACCCTTTTTCAATTTTCTGAGGGACCTCCACACCGACTCACATGTCCCCCAGCAGTGTAAAAGCGTCCCCATTCCTCCATGTTCTCCCAACACTCATTTCTCATCTTTGTGACAGCTGACACCCTAACAGGTGTAAGGTGGCATCTCCCTGGGATTTTCCAGACACCTGACAGCCACTCGTGTCATTCCCTTTGGGAAAACATCTACGGTCACACCCACAGAGCCGCATTTCAGTTGACAACAGACGGCACACACGGTTACAATGGAGAAGACAGTTCCTGTCACCTAGCGACACTGCAGCCCCTGGAACGTATAGCACAGAGGTTGCAAACATCACCAAGGCTGGCTGAGATGTGGGTGTGGGTGACAACGGGGAGCTCCTACAGGGGGTTCCTGGCGGACAAACCAACAAGGGGTTGTTGAAACCGAACAGGGACGTGCAGCGGAGCAAGAGGCAGGAGGGAAGCAGCCCAGGAGGCTCACAGCGAAGGTTCAGCAGCTTTTGCAGACCTCAAGAAGCCCCTTAAGAAGCTTAGACTGTGCGGTGACACTGAAAGGTTTTCATTAACAAGGAAAGACGTTCGGCACATTACCTGCTCACAAGCAAATTCACGATTAAAAAGAAAAACCAAACCAAAGCCAGCAAAGCGCCGCGGGCGCCCTTCTGAGAAGAGGGAGGCGCCCTCAGGCAGCGGCCGGGCAGGGCCTTCAGGAGGCTCAGGAGGCGGTGCGGAGGGAGGCGGGGCTGAGGGATGACAGCGCCACGCGGCACTGCCCCAGAAGCTTCCAGCGGGACGTGGTGTGGGGTGGAAGGAGGGACACGGACGACCCTGATTCTGCGTGGGCCTAGGCTGAGGAGGTGTTTGGGTCTCCGTTTTCAACAAAAAAGTTTAAAAGTCAAAAAAGAAAATTAAAAATTTTTAAAGTGGAAAAAAAGCACATTAAGGAACTACTTCCGTACAGCGTGTTTGTGTTTTAAGCAGAGGGTTCTGCAAGAGCTGAAAAGTAAAAATCCTAAATGTTTACAAAGTGAAACGTTAGAGCACGCTGAGCTTAATTTATCCTTGAAGGAAGAAACCGTTTTAGCTATTCAGTGCAGCCTCCGTGCAGTCTATGAAGCCCACAGCAGGGTACGGGGATGCCCTGCCCGCGACGGCCCACCTTGCGGCTCCCCGGGCCACGTGGGAAGAACTGCCGTGGACACACGAAACCCACCCCCACTCACGGGGGCCAATGAGCTAGAAGTAAAAGGTCACAAAAACACCTCAGTGTCTCCAGAACGTGGACAAGCTTGTGCTGGGCTGCAGGTCAGACGCACCTGCTGGACCTCCCCGTGCACACAGTGCTCACGGCCTCGCCTGGCCCACAGACTGGGCTTTCAGACTGGGCTTCCCCTGTGACTTTGCTGCATCTGGAGCCATCTGAATACACAACTGCTACAGCACTCATACGGTAACGTGCTGTCCAGGCTTGTAGTCCAGGACCAGCAGGCGGCCTCACAGCCCAGGCGTGTGCTGGACCTCCGAGGTTCCCCAGGGGCCTCTGAGATGCTCGCACGACACGTTTCTCAGAACGCATCCGTCACTGGGCGACACGGGACTGCATCAGGTCCTCTGCCCGCCTTTCATCGGGTTGTTTGCTTTTCTGCTACTGTATGAGCTCCTCGTATTTCCGAGTACGAACCCCTGGTCAGGTGGGTGGCCTGCACGTATTTTCTCCCATTCCATAAGCTGCCATTTCCTTCTGCCGATGGCGTCCTTGGCCGTGTGAGGTTTTCATTAACAGTTGGATGTCATCCCACTGTTTATTTTTGCTTTTGTCGCCAGTGCTTTTGGTGTCACGTCCATTAAATCGTCGCCAAGACTCATGCCAAGGAGCTCTTCCTGTGTCTGCTGGGGGTTCCACATTCTCGCAGTTCCAGGCCCTACGTTTACCGTCTGATCCATTCTGAGTCAGTCTTTGTCAGTGGTGCACGGCGGGGGCTCAGTTCCACTCTTGTGCACCAGGACGTCCACTGTTCCCCGTGCCGCTCCCTCCCAGGGCTGCCTGGGGCCTCCTCAAAGCTGAGCTGACCACACATGTGTGGGTTTACTGCTGGGCTCCACTCTGGCCCACTGCTCGGTGTGTCTGTTTTCATGCCAGTCCCGAGCGGTTCTGGCTCCTGCAGCTTCGTGGACAGTCTGAACTCGGGGGCTGCGATGCCTGCAGCTTGCTCTCCTTGCTGACTGCTTTGGCTCTTCAGGGTCATGTATGCTTCCGTGTGAATTTTAAGATTGTTTTTCTACTTCTGTGAAAGTGCCACTGGAATTCAATACAGGGTCTACACTGCATTTGTGGGTCCCTGTGAGCCGTACGTACATTCAGAAAATACTGATTCTTCCAATCCATGAAGATGGGCTATCTACGAAACATGACTTTTAAGTGACACGATTCCAGAATGCAATATACACGCTGGGGCAGCTCCCTCCCACAAAGGTCTCCCCAATGTCCTGTGCAACCGCACCTTAATTTTAGGGAACCACCACTGTGTCCCCACCCCCAATATGTGGTCCAAATGACCCGCTGTCCCTCATGGCTAAGACTGGCCCAGGGCTCGGCCCTCTCTCAGATGCTCGTCTGGGAGTTTCATCTTTATCAGAGATGTGAAATTTTTACGCATTACTCAGAATACTGGGACTGTTACCTATTATGCTGAATACTGGCCCAGGTGCCCACGCAATAGGATTTACACTGGTTTTTACTGAGATGTGTTGTTGTCTTTCATCAGTTTTTTGAAAACCATCAATCAAGAAAGGGGAGAGGAGCGGCACACTGACGCTATCGTGGCAGAAGACAAAAAAGCAAAGCTGTGGGCAAAGTGAGCAACAACCAGATGCCTGCTAAACCGCTTTTTCAACCAGACATTTCCTACACAGACCTCAGCGTCCCGCATGTGGGTTTTTCCTGCTTTGTCACAGCCTCTTTGTGTCCCATGTCCTGGGCTTGAAAACACGGCTCTTGACGGCTTCCTGCCGCACGTGGGAAACAATGCACAGCAGGAAGGCGCCTTCCCTCGCCTGCACCCTGGGTGTGTGTTTCCTGCGCAGGTCACCGCACAAGTCCCCCCATCACTCCATCCAGGCCCCATCGGGCAGGGTTCTCGACCCGCCTGTCACTCCTGGGTCCAGGCTCAGGGCTTCCTCATAGTTCCCACAGCTGAGGACCAGCGCGTGGCACAGGCCTGAGGTCACAGTGGTCGGGCCAGGCGAAAACCACACTCACCAGGAAAAGCTTATACGAGGGGACAGCGTCGAAGGAAAATGTCCATCTGGCCTAACGACGTCCACCTCTCTCTGCGGGCTAATTCCTGGAGGAGTTTCCACTATGTGGACGGGCCTGAGCATGCACTCAGGGCACATGCGTCCTCATGGGGCCAGGACTCCGGGGCCCCGGGGGGACGTGCTCCACCCCACCTTCACACCCGCACCCAGGGTTCCACCGGGGCAGAGGCCCCCTCAGCCAGCACCCTCCCCAGCACCCAGCTTCAGCACCTGCCTGCACACAACAGGCACTTAGGAAATAAACACTGACTGAATAAATAGAAAAGCAAACAGCAGTCACAACAAGAAAGAAAGGTTTGAAGAAGAATATTCTAGATTGCAAAAGCTGTAACTAGAAAGGCATGCAGTAGCATCAGGCAGGAAAGCAGCTGTGTGTGTGTGCAGAACGGCCTGCCACAGCAAAAGCCACAACAACCAAGCCACGATGCTGCCTCCCACACTCATATCTTACCGCACGGAGCCCCAACAGTGACCGTCCACACAGCCAGGGCCCGGCCAGCGTGGCGTGCAGACCACGCCAGCTCCCTGCCTGCCTGTGTGTGGCCAGCAGGCCGAGCACAGCTTTATTTCTCAACAGATGGACAACACCAAAAGAGGAACGACTACTCAGTGACACGGAGAGGTCACACGCCATTCGGGTTCCGGCGCACACTGGGCTTTCGGGCGGCACCGCCGCACAGACACTGGGAACCGTCCACGGCTGTGCTCACGGGGCGGCAGCAGAGCTGAGCCACTGCCCCATGGACACGGCCTGGTGACGCGCTCTGACACCCAGCCAACAGCGCATCTCCGGCTGTGGTGCGAGCTCGCTGGCAGAGTATCTCCTCGTCCTGGACAGTCCGCCGCCCGGTCCAGGGGCTGCCACCACCCCGAAGAGGAGTGGCCGACTGTGACCATGCATTCCAAGTGTAGGGCCCGGCCCAGCACGGTGACGCTGGTGACACAGACAAGTCAGGAACTGCATCTCCGCCACGTCCCCTGGAACACTTGAGCGTCCCGTTACACAGACTTCAGGACAAGACGCACGTAGCTACAACCATCTGCAGGAGGCATCAAAACCTTTTCTGCAAAGGCCAAATAATAAACACTTCAGGCTTTCAGGCCACACACTGTCACCATCACCCAGCTCTGCACGTCACCACGGACAGCACACAGGAAGTCACCAGGGACGGCGCACAGGAACACGTCTGGCTCCATGTCATGGAATATTATTCTTTTTTGATGTTTTCCAACCATCTGAACAGGCGAAAGCAACCATGGGCCGCCCAATGTGCCCCAGGCCACAGCGTGGGGCCTTGGCCGTGCCCACGCGAGGCTGGTCTCCATGACTCTCCAGCCCCTCGGCCAGTCCCAGCCTGTGCCACAGGAGCTGAGGGCTGCGCCGCCCCTCTCCGCTCCTCACAACCACGCTGGGGCCTCGGGGGCGGACGCCCCCCTTCCTAGCACCCAGGGAGGCAAACATGCGGCCTGAGAGCCACGATTAATTCCAAACCAACTTCAGGGGCTGCCCCCCAGGTCACAGTGCTGCTGCGTTCTGGATGACAAATTCAGAGTGACTTACAGTCGCTGACGTGCCATTGGGACAAGACAAAGAAACTGACTAGATTCTGGTTACCTGCAACTCCCACTGCACCTCTGATGAGTGAGACCAGCTGAGCCACCCTGAGCACCCCGTGGACTCACAGGGGATCTCCCCGCAGCGACCGCACGGGGCCGGCACCACAGCTCTGTGCTGTGCTTCATGCCGCTGTCACCTCCTGCCACACGGTTCACAAAACCCACTTGGGCCCTTGTGCCCACTTTGGACGACGTGATGTCACAGCAAGCCAGGGGGCGCCTGGGTGTTTGTCCTGCTCTGCCTCATCAGATTGATTAGCCGTCTTCTTACATTTCTGGGAAGGAATCTGGAACCTATGTAATTGGATTTTAAAAATAAAGGACGTGCTTACACTTTAGAAATGAAACTATTTGTCACACACGCCACCAAGTACTTCAAAAAGCCTTGCAAGAGCGTGTACAGGACCTAAGGGACAGTGTGGGGAAGGAAATTACCCCAGGCACAACACTGGAAAGGACAGGGGGAGACGGTCCAGTTGAAAGCGTCTTGGTGGTACTGAGGGCGAACCGCACCTGACAGCCCCACACTGGGAACCATTTCCCCAAAGGACGGGGTGCCGCCCACAGACCTACAGCCTCTCTAAGGTAAGCATCCAGCAGTTTTCACTTTCAACAACAAAGCCTTCTGGGTCCTAACCGAATCTCCGGAATGCTGTCTGAACTCCCTCAATGACAAAGGTGAAGTTTACACTTCAAACTAAAGGGGCCTGAGTTTTGTCGCTTTCCTTCACCCGGGAGCCGGTCCCGCTGCTTTCTGACTGGTCAGCGGCTGTCGTCCCCCCTGCACATGAATGGGGTCCGTTCGCCAGCCCTGCTGCACCCACATGCTACGTCTGAGAGCCCCCCCTGAGGATGAGACAGGGGGAAAGTGAAGGCCACCAGGGTGCTCAGCGACTCCCCTCAGCGGCCCGTGCAGGGACCTGCAGTCCCTCCCTGTGCAGCCGCCTCTGTCCTGTACAGCAGCCACCTGCATGTGGAGGCAGTGAGTGTGAGGTTCCAGAACCTACTTCGTCAAGCAGAGACACGCAACACATGGGGAGGACCCCAGGACGGCAGTGCCGGAGCTCAGGCCTGGGGGAGGGGGCCAGGAAGAGCCCAACAGCCACCCAGACCCTAAAGTGACGGTGCCTGAGGCAAGGCCACACTGGGCAGGGTGTGAGTCTGGGCCGCCTCGGGGACAGAGGTGCAGGCTCCCTCCTGGTGGCCTCGGACGGACGCTGCAGAGTGTGTCCCCAGGTTGCGCAGATTGTAAACGAGCACTCACTCTCAGTCCAGCTCCCAGGGACCGGGTCCGGTCACGGCTCAGATAAATGGCAGCCCGCACAGGAGCCACTCCCAGCCCAGGGACAGTGGCAAACCAGGAGCTGGTTTCCACCCGGGGTGACACAGGGCGGTCCCGGAGACTCTAAAAGCAACCAGAGACTCCATCCACATGAAATGGCCCAAAGTCCCCTGGCTATCAGCTGAGGGCGCCGCAGGGCTTCGGGGCGAAACTCCCCGGGCAGTGGACACGGTGATGGCTACCCGACTCGGTGAACTCACGGAAATCGCTGACTCGAACACTTGGAGTGCGTGAACTTTATGACCTCAATAAAGCTGTCACAGGAAAGGGGAACACCTGTCCCTGCACTGAACGGCTGAGTCGGAGGCCCGGGCAGGGCCTGGCTCGCCTGACACTCGCCACGCAGCGCAGGTGCGTCAGGGAGAGCGCCGCCGGCCGTGGGGCAGGGAGAAGGGGGTCTGCACAGGGGGCTGCAGCAAAGGCAGTCTGACATCACGACGGCCTAGACCGGTCGGTCCCCTGGCAGAGTCTGCTGAATGCTGAGAGGCCCAGACTCAGGGTGCTGAGTGTCATTTCTGGTGAAGGACAGGACAGAGGGCTGAGACGGGCTCTGGAGGTACCGACCTGACAGTCACCTGCAGAGACCACTGTGAGCATGACCCCCCGTGAGGCACCGATCCCGACCAGATCAGGGTAACTGTGACACCAGCACCTGTCAGAAACACCAGCCACCTCACTCGCCTCATCAAACCCGGTCCCTGCACCCAGCGAGGGCTCCCGGATGTCAGCTGTTCGGCCACCTTCACACACGCCCCGCCCCGAGCAGTAAGTCTTATGCCAGACGACCTTTCTGCAGCTCCCCAGCATCCAGCTCCTCCTGGAAGGAGGTAAGGTGGGGTCCCAACCACACAAGACAAAAGGCTGCTCAACTCTAACAAAGGGCTGGTTGTGGCAAACTGCATGGGCTGGAGGCCACCAAAGAGAATCACAGGCACACAATACGCAGAAGCAGCAACAGTGAGGAGAGTTAGCAAAGCCTTTCACCGGAGGGTCCACTCGCAGGCAGCTGTGCCTGACACTACTGGGGGCGACCCTGGGACAATGCCTGCAGGTGCACCTCCCCACAGGGGCTAAAGCACTCTCCAAAGAGGACGGCCTGCAACAACATACGGAGAGCTTCCCCACGCGGCCAGAGTGCAGAGTCCCCACTGAGGATCGTTCCACAGCCGGTGCACACAAGCCTCCCCCAGCAAGGTGAGTATCAAGTGGGAGGAGTGAGAGGAGGGCCGGCGCAGTCCCCACCCCCAGGGAGCTGACGGGAAAGGCAGGAATGTAAACAGTCCACTTGCTGGGAGTCCAGAGACAGAGTGATGGACTGTGCGGCCAGGAAAGGCTTCCGGGCAGCCATCCCAGCAGAGCTCAGATAGGACAGACACCCGGAGAGCATGGGACAGGGGTCTGGAAAGGACCCGTCCTGGGCACAACACAGGTCTGCCTGCTCAGCAACTTGGGGGCAATGGCAAGCCACCATGGAGTCTCAAATCCAAACCTCAGGATGACAGTGCTGGTGGACAGACAAGGACGCCGGGGGACAGACAAGGCCCCCGGGGGACAGACAAAGACATGGACCACAATCCCAGGAGTGCAGCAGGACGAGAGTGGTGCTTTCACAAGTTCGAAACATTCACAGAACAAGGCGCTCTCTCTGATCAAAGGATAAATAAATCACAGAAACTGGAATCCGCGGGTCATAACCTGTTCAATCACCAGACTGCCGGCACTAATCAAAAACACTTAAGCAATCCTTCGCATCGGCACGTGTTTCTTCAGGTACTTTATTTTGTAACACACGCCCGAATGGGGCAGACACCCATTACGTAAATTACACACAGTCTTTGAACCCTCAGAACGAGAACAAGTTCAAGATCACCGACCAGCACTGAGCATCTCTGAACCAATTTCGTGCTGCCAGCCCTGACTCCACCACAAACCGTACGACCCAAAAGTACATCCTTGACCTTCCTGTACCTCACCTTGTGTTTGCACCATCTCATGTGATTTTTCAAAGACCACAAAACAGCACACGAGAGAATACTGTGAAACCTTAAAAACTGCGCTTCGCAAGCGTAGGGCTGCATCTCCATGGACAATAAATATTGCTTATTTTTAAAAAGCTGAGACAGTGGATACGTGTGGACCCTGCTCGTTTCCACAAGGACACACGTCACAGGAAGTTCCTCGATTAGTGTGGTGCACAAAGTGAAAAGAAGAAGCCTTCGTCTGGAAAACTGGGGTGAGGCTGATTTTCTGGGGTGACCGTCAGGCTGTTGGTGGAGAACACCGTACATCGTCACCTGTCCTTTTCTAAATGTCAAAGAAGAGAGTGTCTCACAGCCTGATGGGTGACAGGACACCACAGAAGGCTCCAAACACAACACTGGTGTTTCTCAACAAGGCTCTTACTGAGCAGGACATTGAGTGACAGGTGACAGAGCGGCACAGGGCGGCCGACCCCAAACCCGACCACAGGCTGCGTCTGGCACACTCTGCCTGTCACGGAACAGATGCTGGCTGGGTCCCTCCCTCGAGCACAGTGACGGAGAAGCAGCCCTGCCCTGACAGAGCCCAAGGACTGTGGAGGAAAAGCAGCCGCGGGGCTCCCACCGGCCGGGAAGCCAGGGCCCCCTGGGGGCTGAGCACTGTGCCAGGTGCTCCGCAAGCCAGTCGGTCCCCTTAAGTTCACGAACGCCGTGAGGGGTGCATCATTGTGCCCGTAGGGCAGATGATTCAGCTGGGGCCCAGAGAGCCTAAACGATGGCCCGCGTGGCACGGCTGGGCTCTGAGACCCTGTGAAGTTCTGTGTCCAGGAGCGTCATACACACGAGCTCAGCTAGCCCCCAAGCAATGAGGAGATCGGTGCTCTTAGGACACCATCTCAGGGGCAGGACGGGCGATGTGCACCGCAGACGCGCAACACCAGGAAGGTGTCCGAGCACGGTGGTGGCTTCTGACACCTCACAGACCAGCAGAGCTGGAAGCCTGGGTGCTAGGGGCAGAGGGGGCTGGGAGGCTTGAGGACGGCGGTGAGAGCTAGCACGAGAAGGTGGACGTGAGGTGGGGGGGCCCAGGGAGAACCCCTGCTCCCTTAAGTGTGGAGGGGGACGGCTGAAGTGTGGGGCAAAGCAGGGGGCACAGGGCACCCCTGCGCCATGGAGGTAGGCCGGCAGGGCCCTCTCCCACAGGGAGCGGAGGGGGAAGAGCCAAGCTCTCCTGACGCAATCCAGACCCACGAGGCAGGAGGAACAGGAAAAATGCGGCTGCCCAGGGGCTGCTTCCGCCCCACCCTGCAGGAGCTGCAGTGACCTTCACACGGTGACACACGAGGTGGACTGGAGGCCTCGGGAGCAGCGGGCAGGGAAGCGGCGTGGTACCCAGTGTCCACGCACGGCTGGCCTTCCAACCAAATGCAGCACAGGGCCAAACGGGCCGTGATACCATGCAGGGCCGAACCCGGGCGGCAGAAGTGGGTCCCGAGAGAACCCACGCCCTGGAGGTGTCACCTCGCAGGGACTCGAAGCAGCTCTGACAGACGTGATAAAGGGTCCAAAGAAACACGCGAGGACGCACGGCGGGGTGAGGGGTTTCAACAGTTCTGGAAACTGAAACAAATGATCCAAACTAATACGCAAAGGAGGAAAAACTGGAACAAAGTATCCAAGACCTGTGGGACACGACGACCAAACTGGTCACTACACTGCCGGAGGGACGGGAGGGAGGACAGGGCAGAG
Organism: Lyroderma lyra; assembly: GCA_004026885.1. Lineage (NCBI taxonomy): Eukaryota > Metazoa > Chordata > Mammalia > Chiroptera > Megadermatidae > Lyroderma > Lyroderma lyra. Next base: position 50,942 of record PVJL010006081.1, read on the forward strand.
GAGACCCCAAAGGAACAGGAGCTGAGAAGTTTCCGAAACGAACCAACACGAACCTGAGCCCCAAGCTCAGACGGCATCAAGGAGCGGGGTCGACACAGAGACGGAGCGCGAGCTGCGGAAGGCAAACAGGACGTCCGGACAGCGGGGGCGGATCTCCCACACGGGGGGACACGCGGGGCCGATGGAGGGGGGTGGCGTCTGACGTCGAATGGAAACACTCCTCAGAGAGGAGAGCCAAGGCGCGGAGTTGCTGGGGAGAGGTCCAAAGGGCCCGAGCTCCGGTAGACGTCACTGCGGCTCTGCAGGGAGCGGAAGGGGGGACGGCACTCAGGCCTGTGACACGGAGGCTGACCAGTTTGGGGTAGGGAAGCCTCCTGGGAAGCGATGACAAATAGCCCCACACGCTTGCCAACACTGACGACTCTCGGCTGTCCACAGCCACAGTCCTGCTGACAGTGCCAGAGAGCAGCACAAAGACGAACCGTCCTATTAGAACTCGGGACACATTTTTGCTCCAGGCACCTCCAGCACAGTGAGAGGCAGGTATTTTACTTGTTTTCTAGTAAAGCCCGAGGCCACTGTGACATCCAGAAGACCGCCCACCGTCAGCTCAGTCTCCAGGGACAGAGGACATCTGGGCTGCACGTGTGCCGTCCAGTTGGAGTAAACTGCTTCTTACCCTGGCACTACACGCTGGCATTCTGGTCACCGCTGTGGTGACAACCAAAACTGTCTGGAGAGACTGCAAATGGGGGTGGGGTGGGGCCTGCACACTGCCCCAGCTGAGAACCATCTAGCTGATGGGAAGAACCCTGCCAGGTGCCAGGTCAGGGACGCAGCCACAGGGACAGGCAGGAGGCTGGGGGGAAGAGGACAGCAACCCGGGACTAGGAGGTGACCCAGTACATCACTGCTACGCTCATGAGCACGATACCCAACGGACTCCCGGTGACAAGAAGGTGGGGGGTCCTGTGGCCTGGAAAAAGACAGGACGTCACAACCCACGTGCTTTACTTCCTTCCTGAAGACTTCCGTTTTCAGCCCCGCCCCTCGAGGCTTTTATGAACTGGTGATGGTATGACAGTTTTTAGTCTCCAAGAACTCTGCCTTCTCCTTAGCATGCTGAAAGCAGATGAGAAAAGTGCCCACAGAAGTTCAAGTTCAGAAGGTGCCCTCCCCTAGCAAGGTGCTAGCGCCCTGCAGGGGGTGTCGGGTGGCTGAAGGTGCGAGCCAGCAGCAAGGGTGCCGGAGCTCAAGGCACCGCCCGCCACCTACGAGCTGTGTGACTCTGAGCGGGCTACTCGACATCTCTGGGCCTCTATCGCATCACCTCTGAAAAAGGAGAGATGAAAAGTTTCTAACTCATAAAATTGCAAGATTAAGAGCTAATATATGCAAAGTACGAATTCCTAGAAAGCTCAAAATAGTTTTTGTTCTCGTGTCACATCAGCAGTGAGGCGTACAGACTGTGGAGACAGACTCACTAGCTCTGTGACCTCAGACAAGTCACTGCGTCTCTCTGTGCCCGTCTCCTCCCCTGCAAGGGGTGGCCTGGGACCGACTTGGCCAGGCAGCGTGTAAACACGGGTGAAAGCCGTTGTCACGACAGTGACTTCGGGAAGGTCTTCCTGGTATCGGTGTGGGGGACATGTGGCAGAAAGGGAAGACGGTGTCAGGAGAGCCGGATGCGAGAGCCAAGGGGGAAAAAGCAATGGGTGAGCAGAGGGAGAAAGGGGTGACGGGGAGACACAGGGCTGCTACAGAGGCACAATGAGTCCTTAATGGTGCTGTGTGGGTGGGAAGGAAGAGGGGGAGCCTAGGAGGATCCCTGAGTTTCTAACTTGAGGGACTGGCTGGAGTAGGATCGTCACCGGGAAAAAACTGGGAGGCTCTGAGGATGGGGTCCGTGAGGTCAGTGCAGACACGCTGGGTGTCAGGAGTCTGCTGACTGCTGCGGTGGACACAGCCCACGTGTGTCTGGCTGTGTGCCCCAACGTACAATGAAGTCGACCAGATGGCAGCTCAGAGCATGCGACAAACAGGGGTTGGGGGGCTCACTCAGAAGGCCGGAGGGCTGAGGACCCCAGCTCTTCCCAGGACAGGAGGAATGGCCAGGAGGGGCAGGGATGGGCTGTGACGTCAGGGAGGGCGGGTGGGGATGGTGAAGACGGCAGCTGGCGGCAGAGAGGGTGGGAGGCTCCTGAACCGAGATGTTGGGCGCATGGCGAGCGGGGAAGCCAGGCCCCTGAAGGAGGACGTGGGCTCCCTCAACCCCCCGCCCCCCCCAGGCCGTTCCGGGCGGTGGCAGGAGCCCTGTCCTACGTGTGTGGGGACGCGGGAGGCCTCAGCCGAGGTCAGAGGCAGCTGGTGCCCAGTGGCGAGCTCTCTGCTCTCATTCTGGGGCCCAACACAGCACTTACTGCACACGCGGCCCTAAAGTCGCTCTGGTTCCCTCCAGCCCACATCCGAAAGTTCTAAACACAGCAGAACCAGCTGCCCAAAAGCTGATCATTAAGGGAACGTGACCTGATACGTGACCACCGGCTGTCATCACGGAGGGAACTGGATTTCAGCTTTGGGGGTAAGCTCTCATGTAGACCACGAGTGGTCTGGAAGCTACAGGATAGCGCACGCAAGCAGAAACCTGAAACGACGTTTCTCCAGAGGCCAGTTCCCGGCATGGGGCCGCACCTGAGCGCTTCCCCACCCGAGTGCACTGCTTTCTGCAGTCCTGGGCTTCCTATGCATGGGCCCAAGGACGCCTGTGAAGCCATGGAATGACATGCAAATCTGGGGGCGGGTGGCTTTCTTCTGGGGATACGGCTGTTAGAACCGCCACCTAAGTGCACAGCAGCCAGGTTTCTTGCTACAGACTGTGGTCAAGGCCACCTCCCAGGAGGCTGTATCAGCGCTGTGCCATGTCTCTCCCCACAGGTGCACCCTCCCTCCCCGCCCCCTCTCCGACTCAGCACCCATGGCTGCTCTCCCCACAGGCTGCACCCTGACACACTCAGCACTCTGCCGGGAAGGACACCTGCCAGTCTCACGTCTGAGACGTGGGAGGAACCCTTGTGCATCAGGCGTACAGAAAGGTGTGCGCCTCAGACACCCAAGGACGGACGCTATGGGTTCCCACAAGGAGCCATTCAGGTCGGGACACCTGTACTTTAGCGTCAAACATTCCTCGTGTGTTTCTGGAATGCTCCATGCCTTTTATGCAATGTTGTCGTGAACAGTTATACTGCCACATATCGTGTTGGAGAGTCTAACCAATTAAATAAGGGATGAAAAAGAAAAGACAGAAATAACAGGACAGAAGAAACATGGCGCGGATATTACACACACAGAAAAGTAAAGGAAGTAACAAAACTATGGATGATAGCTCAGTAAGTTCTAAGTAAGTACACAGCCAGTCCTCGTTTAACAACCTACCTGTTTAGTGACAGCTCGGACTTCCGACCAGTTCTCCAGTGCTGGGAGCCCCTTTCTCTGTCTTCGTTTTGATGCAGTAGGTTACTATTCACTACAGGAAGTGCTCGCAATCACGCAAGACCGCATACACTCTCTGGCACCCATGGCAAGTAAATGTAATGTCATTTTCTTAGGTTTTTTGCTTGTTGCCTGAGAGTGCCAGTGCTTGAGTTCCAGGTAATGAATGAGAGTCTACTGTATTTCGTTTACAAGCGTGGTGTCGTGTGATATCTACTGAAAAATGCGTCCCCTACAGCATCACGACACACACGTCCACCTTTGAGCTCCTCGCTTATCAACCAACTCACTTAATGACCTGGTCGTAGGAACGGAACTTGGTGGTTAAGTGAGGAGCGCCTGCATGTAGTACAAACACGAACATCGCCCACGTTTACCACCTGAACTAGTTAGACACGATTCTGAGCAACAGCGAGACACTCGGGGTACACAGAAAAGCTCTGTGAGGGGAGGGCTGTGCCCGCGCCCGCCGCCAAGTTATCAGTTCTTCCCGTGGTTCGGCTCACAGGCTTACTCAATCACAGGGGGCTTCTGTATCCGCAGAGCTAGCCCAGGGCTGGCACCCCATAAACAGGATGTGAATGAATGAGCTCCAAACCAGTCCAATTCCTGAACACATTTTTCTAGGAACTAAAAAAGAAGTGATACCAAAATTCACTTTTATACAAAAACAGAAGAGAAAAACAGAAAAGCTGAAGGGGACCCATTCTACCAGATTTAAAACGTTACCAGTTTTTAAAAGAGTGGTGCTGATACATACACACATACACACACATGCGCACACATACACATGCACGCACACACGTATACACATACACACGCAAAAGTGTACACACAGGTGTACACACCCACGCACACGCACATGTATGCACACATGTGTGCACACACATGCACATGTGTGCGCGCGCACACTCACACACACACACCAGTGGGAGTGAAAGCCCAACAAAAAAGTCGACTGGAGACTTGTGTTTGAAAACTGAGAGGAGTGCTATGAGCCGTGGGAGAAGGGTAGGTCACTGTGACCCCATTCAGTAAGTGACAACCAGCCCCGACCGAGCCTCTGCCCGTTCCTCCCTTCCCCGACGTGACAGTGTGGAACGCTCTTGGCCACAAAGCGGCTGCATCTGTTTCCAGCGAGGCTGCTCCCACCTCCTCGGGGTCCCACCTCCTCGGGGTCCCACCTCCTCGGGGTCCGTGCTCCACAACCCCACTCCTACGGCACCAACTTCACGTTCTCAACCTGCCACAGTGCGGCCTCCCAAACTCTACCGCAGGGGTCCTCCAACCCTGATCCCCCCTGACTGGGACAGCAGCTTTTCTAATGATGGTGGCCTTCCACAGGTGACAGCAAAAGCCCATCAATACTGCCTGTCTCCAAAAGCTGTTGCTCACGGTCATGGGTGGTCACATGTTTGCATCTGGCCATCTCGGGGCTGTCCAGGGAGTATTAGTCATCTAGCACCTCCAAAAACGCAAAGCAGCAAGAGTACCGAAAAGGTTGTGAGAGGAGATGAACAGGTATCATGGAAATTAAAAGCCACACTGTGGGAAGTGATGCCTCAGCAGACGTTCAGTGTATGACAAAATCGGCCCATTCGGGTGAGAGATGGCCGCTGGTTTACGCTACAGAACCTGGAGGAAACAACTTACTCCTCCCAGTGGACGGAAATGCACCCGAGAGCCTGTGCATTAAGTGCCACAGTCACTGTGAACTTGAGAACTTGTGGGTTGACACACAGCCATTTCCCACCTAACGAATTTGAAAGTAAGTGCTGGGTTGAGTTTTTCTGCTGTTAAGAATCGAATACAATTGTCTTTTTCCAACTTATTGACAAAAAACATGAAGTTAAAGGAAGAAATTCTCAGTGCTAAGTTTTCCCTATTTCCCTCCCCTCAGATTCTTCACCTGCCTGTTATCAAGACTGCCCACATGTCACGTGTCCTGGAGGCCGCCCCTGGGCCCCACGCCCGTGCCAACACTCCAGCCTGGCTCTCACCAGGGCCAGCCATGTGCAAATGCTTTGCTGTGTTTCCACAGGGACTGCAGGGCCCAGGCTCAGGTGGCCACTCCAGCCCACGCCTCTGAGGCCTCTGACAGGGTTCGGTGACCACATGAAATGCAAGCCTACAGGCTGACAAGCATTCACACTGGGGTGAAAGGCAGCGGGATAGCCGCTGAGAGAATTTCTGTGCAGTTCTGGACACTTGTTGATTTAAATACTCGTATCCATCTGTGCACCTGCTTACGCAGGCTTCGGTTCAGGATTGAAACTCTTCAGGAGGCACACACTTGGCTAAGCCGTGCGAAAGAACACCGAGAGACTACAGAAGAAATGCTAATGAAACATTAATGGAGAGATCAAGTTGACCACTAGACCTACAGGTATCTCCGATAAGGAAAGACACCCAAGAAGAACTGTGGGAAGACGGGGGAAGGGGGGAATACCGTACACCCGCAGTAACCTATGCAAATGACCAATTAGCTGTAATTAATGTGAAACACCCAGTCTTACAACCCAGAGGGTGGAGATGAACTGAGTATCGCTTTCATACCCTTTGCTACAAACAGGTCTCCCTACTCAAAAGCAGCTTCTTACATCAACCACAGGGTCAGATTCTCACCAGAACCTGATTCACCTTCTGGGGTTCGTATCAAACCCGTACCAAGTGGGCTCTCGACACCCCATCACTGCGTTCCCAGAGGGACGCACCCGAAAACAAGAATGTTAACTTGCCTCTACTAAAATATGCGAAGAAATCAAGACGTGGCGTGAATAAAGCTTCATCATGAACTCCCAGGGTCTGCCAGAGCAGGCACTGTGATCTGTCCGTACGTCTGCCCCACGCTCCCAGGAACTGGTCACGTCTAACCCCAGCTTCCCCCTCTTGGCAGGGTCTCCACAGACACCGGTGGAACTGAACTGGTAACTGAACAATGACAAGTGACAATGAACGTTAATTCCATGACAATGAAATAAACAAACGGCCCACACAGGAAACTCACGTAAGGAAATACAAATAAAGGGACAGGTTCGTTTCAACCCTGGTGGAGAAAACGACACAGGCGGTGAGTTTCTGAAGAGCCAGTAGTGCACCGTGCAGGTGTGCAGCGTTACCTGCTGCAGGATGTCAATGGAGCCTGGGCCCTGTCCCATCGGAAGGCAATCTGCCAGTGCCGTGACCAAAGAGACGTAATGTCCTACCAACGGAGCCATTCGCAACTCCAGAGCACTCCCAACAGGAAAAAGACACCTTAGCGGGCAGCGGCAGGATCGTTCAAGGGGGAGGGCTGTCTCCTGGGTGAGACGAGACTGGCTGACGCTGGCCCCAGAGGGCTGCCCTCGGCTGCCCAGGTACAGATCTGAGAGTTCGTGCTGCCCCACGGGCCGGGCTGTCTCAGTACGTACTGAGTCTTCCTCCCCTGGAGAAGGTCACGTGGTCTCTGTGATCAGGGCGGGGCAGGAAGGTGCCGACAGAGCCAAGCCAGCCAGGCAGGGCCTGGGGCCGGCTGGACACTGGCGCCCCAGCCCCTGGAGGACACCAGGAATTGCCAGGTCTTCCAGGGTTTTAAAGAAACTGGAAATCGTGATTTTGTGTGAAAACTCCGAACTTTTAAATATGGGCCAATGACGTTTAAAAATGCGTATGTACACGCTGCACGGGCCAAAGAGAAGACATCTCTGCCCTCCAAGCTAACAGTCTGAACCTCCGGTTTTGACAACTCACACATCCAGAACCTGGAAGAACTGGACCCATGTCTCGACCTCAGCACCTGTGGAACCTGGGACCAGGTCATCCTGTGCTCTGGGGGCCGTCCTGTGCATTGTAGGGTGTTTATTTCAGCAGCAGCCTTGGCTTCTACCCCCAGAGGCCAGGAGCACCTCCATCAACCCAGTCACGACAACCAAAAATGTCTCCAGATGTCACCTGAGTGGAGGTGGGGTAGACACCATCCCCGGTAAAAGCCACTGGACCAAAGCAACACCTGACTCAGCCTCCAGGATTTTATGAGCGCGTCACTCACAACACAATCAAGGGGCCGCTCCCAGGAGGGCTGCCCACGCGGAGTATGGACTCATTGCTGCAGAACCAGAAACCGGACTTGAAGCACACAGCCTTGTCGTTCATGGGCCTGCGTTCTGGCTTCCTCGTTGTTAAAACAGGAATTAATAAAACCACCTCTTGGAGCTGCTCTGAGAATACAAAGAGATAATTTATGCAAAGCAGTTTAATAAGCACCAGAGACGGTTCATAAACGTGACTCCTCCAGTGTCTGTGGTAGGAGCCTGGACCCTTGGCCCCTCGGCCACTTAGGAGCTGCGTGAATTCAGCAAGTGGTTCCTCCTTCTTCACCAGACAGAAGTGACCATCACCGGCAGGCAAGGACCAAGTCTGGCAGTTGGTGCGGCACTCAAGTCAACCAAACCACTGCAGAAGTGGGGGTGATCGTTACTGTCGGATCTGTTAAAGGGTTCTATTAAAGGGGAGTCCTGCAACCAATTCAAAGAACTGACAACGGAGCAATGTCACGGTAAGGTCCGGAAAAAAACAATGGCAGGGGTCATTAACCTCCAGTTCCTTCTAGACTCGCAACAGCCAACTGGTGACCCCGGGCCAAACCTGGCCACGCTACTTTGCTTTGCCCCAGGAAGTGTCATGGTGGTGGTTTAACTGGCATTAAATGTCATCTAATCTCCATTAAAATCCAGATTCCGGGCTTTTCTCAAAACTTCAGGTCCCCCACCCCTCAGGTCCCCCACCCCGTAGCCCTCCCCAGATCTAAGTGGCTCACCATTTCACTAGCCCGGCCCCTTCAGGCGTCTGAGTCGGGCTCCCCAGGGAGTGCTTCCTCCAAGGCTGGGAACCCCACCCAGGACGATGTTCCCTCCAGAGGCTCAGGGGGTCACCACCTCCCAGCACACTGCCATCCGCTTTGCCCCTCACGCCGCACTGCTCTCGGCCCCTCCTCCTGGTGCCCTGTCCTCAACTCGGACACCCGCTGCCCAGACTGCCACTACGCCTACTGCATCACCGTCATCACGCGTCTGCAAGAAACCAAGCAGACCACAAGACTCCATGTGATGTCTCCTGTTGCCTGGCCAGCACTCCTCGTCCCCTGTAGCTGGTGGCAGCACCCTGGTTTCTCCCAGGGAGAGAGTGACCCGTGTGGTCCAGGTGGGGCTCACTCCACCCCCACATCCCGGGAAAGGCGTGGGACCCTTAGATTGTGGCCACAGCGACTGGGAGGGTAGTATTCTCTGTCCCTCTGGGACTTGAACTGAGGACGCTAGGACACTGGGGGTCTCCCTGTGGACACAGCGTGTCTAAGGAGTGGCACCCCAGATCCAGCCCCGCTACAGCTGTGCACTCTTGGACTCTGGTCCCACGGGAGCGAGCGCATCCTGTCTCTGCTGAAGGCAGTGCGGGTTGCATTTTCTTACAAGCCCCAGTGACTTGAGAGAGACCTGAGAGACCTGAGAACAGTGCCTGAAGCCAGAAAGAAGAAGGAAGGACACTGCTCCAGCGTCCTCCTGTGTCTTGTCACGCCCTCCCTGGCCCTGAACATCCAGTGGGGCTGTGCTCTGTGCTCCGCCACCCTCTGCAAGCACTGAGCTCACGATACTCGATCGTTCTGCTCGCCATCTCTCCCACTGCACTCCTCTGGGGCAGGGCCCGGGTCAGTTGCTCTGGGCTCTCCAGCACTGTGCACAAGGGCACCCGCTTGCTCGTGACTGCCTGGGCATGGATAGAGGGACAAAAGGCAGGGACGAAAGGAACCATCCCACTTCCCTTCTCAGGGACACCCCACCACAAGACCACCTCAGAAGCCTTGCTCCTGACACACAAACCACCTTCTGAGACAGATGCGTCCACCCACTGCAAACAAATTGCATCATGAGAACTCACTCCATCCAGCCGTGACTAAGTCTCCCACGTACCCTCCCTGCGGAACCTCGCCGGGGTGACTCCCCAGGTCCTCAGTGTAGGACAGAACAGGCACCACCTCCAACTCCGTGAGCTGATAACACACACCATGGACATGCCTTTCCCACACACGATCTCACTCATGGGGGGAGGGCCTCCTTCGCTTTCCGGCCCCCATCTTAACCCCGGCTCACCCAGAATCCGGACTCTGGTGCTCGCCCACCATCTGTGTCCACGCAATAACAATACTAGGCTCCCTCCTTCCTCCACTTCTCCTCCCCAGGCCTTGTCAACTGCTTAATTGGAAAAAAACTGCAAGCACATCTAGAAAGTCAACAGCAGTAAAGCAACAGGTTCCCCGTTCTGACTCTGGGCACATAACCACCACACCCTTAACAGCTCTGTAATAGCTGCAGCTCCCACTGACGTCCAGCAATAAAGATTGTCAGTCAGCCAAAGGTCAGGGCCAGAATTACAGTCCTGGGATGAATCACCCTTGACTGCATCCAGTTTTCGCTTTCCCACACTCGGGCCCACACCACCAGGACGATCGAGGAACCTTTATGGAGTATCTACCGTGCGACAGGAGCACAGCAGGCCCTGGAATCTCTCCAGGCGGGCAGTGTGACAGAGAACACTGACAAGCGGAGGTGGTCCCTCCGGGCAGGTGCTCCGTGGAAGCACCAGGCACCCAGAGGGGACAGCCGGGAAGGCCTTTCCGCCGCCCACTGATGAGAAAGCCCCGCCTCCACTGGAAACTGAAAGTGGGCAAGGATGGCTGGAATTTAAACGTGGGACGTGGGACGAGAGAGGCTGCCACACGGCGGGGAGCGGTGACCCGGAGTGGCTCTGCAGCTTTAACAGCCCCAGCACTGCTGGAGGCAAGCCTGGACCAAGGGACACACAGAGGCCACCAGGGCAACCTGATAAAGGACCTCAACACTCATTCAACATGGGTGCCACAGCGTGAGTCACTGAGACCATCGGGGGTAGAAAACTCACTGGGAACTGCCTTCTACCTTGTTCGCAGGTTCTGGGTCAAAACAGTCGCCCTCACCCCTACTCTGCCCGGCCCTCTCAGCACCCCCTCACTTCCCTGCAAACAACAGGAAAGCCTGCGCACCTCAGCTGGGGGGGCGGGGCGGGGCCGAGTCTGGAAACAGGAAAACTGCCCCCTGCCCCCAAGACAACAGGGTGCTGCACCAGCAACACCAAACAAGAGAACTAAGCAAAACGTTGAGGGGAAACGAAAACAGTGAAGAGCAAATTTAGAAAACTCAAGAGGAAGTAAAAGTATTTTCATGCACACAAAAGACAGAAGTGTCCCACGTGCCTTGGCCAAACCCGACTCCCTGTCCGGCTTTACTCAATTGTTAAAAAAAAGAAGCGAAAAGACTTCACACTTTCCTAGCTGGTCACAGGATGAACAGTGGATGGGGCAGGACGGGGAGTCAGCTTGTAAGCCAGCACAGGAGGACCACCTGGGGACGCTCCCCGCCCACAGACCATTCCTGTCCCAGGGGCCCGAGGCGATCTGTGCTGCCATTTCAGAACCAACTGCTACAACACGGGTGGTGTCGGGTGCCCGCTCAGGTGCGTAAAGTTTTAATCACCACAATGCACACCTGGAACTATTAATAACGCAACGCCGACTGAAAACTGCTCAGCGTGAAGGCGTAAATGTCAGCAACATGGACTTGATGCCACAAAGCTCAGAGGACGGGGAGGGGGGAACCCAGAGTCGCTGCTTGTCTGGCGTGAGAGCGGCACCAAGGCAACGTGGAGAAGTATCTGCTTCCCAATCCAGAGAAAGAAAAAAGTTGCGTTCTGGGTTTTTTTTTTTTTTTGGCTGTTGTTGTAAATCGGGCGAGGCGGTCCCGCTGCCGACCCTCCCCGTCCCCGCCGTGCGAATGTCACCAGCGCGCGGCCTCGAGCTTCTGTCCTGCGCAGAGTGGGGGTCGCGACGCCCGCGCTCGGGTCCCCCCCCCCCGCCCAGGGGCGCTCGGAGAACGGGGCCGACGCCGGTCACCCCGCCCTGCCCGCCCCCGGTCGGGAGCCCGCCCGCCCGGTCACTCGCCTGCCTACGGTCTGGTTGGCCAGCTGCTTCATGCGGTTGAACTGCTTCTTCATGGCGGCGGCGGCGGCGGCTCGGCCGGCAGGGCGCGGGGCGCGGACGGCCTGCGACTCCCAGCTCGCCTCCCGGGGGCGGCGGCCGGTGGCCTGGGCCCGCCCTCGCGCGTCACTTCCAGCGACACCGCCCGCCGGTCCTGGCGCAGGGGGCAGAGCCCGCGCCCCGGCCGCTTCCGGACCCGTTTGCGTCCGGCCCCGCCGCCCGGGGCCCGCCTCCGCCCCTCCAACACACACCCACACGCCGGCCCCGTACGTGCGCACCCGTGACTCGGCCTCACGCGCCGGGGATATATGACGGGGACCGACGCCCGGGCGCCCCGCCCCCTCCCGGGCGCGCTGACGCGCACGCGCCGCCCCGCCTCGGCCCCGCCCCCGGCGGCGCGCCGACGCGCTCGCGCCGACCGGGGCCTAACGCGCCCGCGGCTGCCCTTAAAGTGCATGCGTGTCACTGTGGGAATGTACCTCAGCTTCTTCTGAAAAACAAAAATACAAAAAAAAAAAAAAAAAAAAAAAAAAAAAAAAAAAAAAAAAAAAAAAAAAAAAAAAAAAAAAAAAAAAAAAAAAGGCGGCATGGACGGGACGACCTGGACTGTGTGACAAGGAAGTCGCGGGCGAAGGGGCGGTGTTTGGAGGCGGTGCCCTGGGAGCGGCCGCCGTGGCGCAGGGGACAGCAGAGGCCCGCACCCCCACCTCCAACCCCGCCGGGCCCGGGTGGCAGGCCTCCGCCGAGCCGCCCGTTCTCGAGGGCCCCGCCCCCCTGCGCCGGCGTTGCCTAGCAACGCGTCGCTCTGCCTGGTTCCTCAGCTGCATGCGCGCGCGCGCGCGCGCGCGCAGCACTTCCGGGACACGCAGCGAGATTGCCCAGTGGAGTTCGGGTGGACGAGCGGGCCTGGTTGGTCACGTGTCTTGCGGCGATGTCCTCCTGGCCTAGTGGCCTTGGCTCCGGCTTGGGCCATGATCTGGGGCACGTGGGCGGCATCCATGAAAGAAGCGTCATCTCAAAGGAGACCTGGAATGTGTGTGAGGAGGGCGCAGTCGGACTGCCCCGGATGGGTGACCCTAAAAATGGAATCGAGGCTGCCTGGGATGGGTGACCCCAAAATGCTGGACACTATGTCGGAACTGGAATCTGAGGCATCACAACTGAATGTAAGGAAGGGTGGAATTGAGGAAGCGAAACATCAAGAAAAGAACTGAAGTTCAAAGCCGCAACCTCAGTGTGAGCAGCAGCAGGAAAAGGGCAAGCTATGTGCCAGCACGAGAGAGCAAATGAATCGTGAACACACTCAGCTCTTTTCCGTGCAAGATGAAACTAAGAATTTGCAAAACACCAGCTGAAAACCTGGTTACCCAGAGGAAATCAGCACATTTGAGCAGAACATTCTGATATTTTTCAGGTAACAAGAGTTCAGAGTCTTAAAATAGGAAACGGAAGTGAAAAGCATGATTTTTGTGGAAAACTGAAAATGAAAGATTAATGAAAAGAGTAAAAGAACAAGAACTGGAGATGAAATTTCTAACTGAAAAAGTATGTACCTTTAACTCAGTGGTTCTCAACCTTCCTAATGCCGCGACCCTTTAATATAGTTCCTCATGTTGTGGTGACCCCCAACCATAAAAGAAACATAATTAAAGCTTAGTGATTAGTCACCAAAACAATGTGTAATTATATATTGTGAAATACGTGTTTGCTGGTGGTCTTAGGCGACCCCTGTGAAAGGGTCGTTCAACCCCCAAAGGGGTCACGACCCACAGGTTGAGAACCCCTGCTTTAACTGAACAGGTGCATCACCTCTCCAAAAATGAGATTGGCAAACTAACTCACTCTATCCAGCAAAAGATTTGGAGATGCAAAGTCTTCAGCTCCCCACGGCCCAGCAGCAATCTCAAACATACGCTTTGGAAAGAGAACAGGTATTAGCTGTTTTAAATAAGACCAGGGAAATAGCAATCTGAAAAGGAGTATCATAAAATGATGACTATCATGGTCGCCAAAGAAGCAGACCTCATGAACCTGCAAGAGGAACATAAAAAACTATCCACTGGATTGCAAAGTAGTGGTCAGAATATGTTTAGAGAAACCATTCAGAATTTATCACGCATCATTCAAGAAAAAGACATAGAGATTGGCACATTAAGGCAGAAATAGCAGGCGTTACTGACAGTTTTACAAACATCAAGCACTGAGGCTAACGACATTAATAGGAATCAGGTGAGGAGCTTCTGTAGGAATGGGAAAATTTAAATAGCAAGTTAATATAATGGGAGAGTGGTAATAGGCAGTGTGAATCATCCCAACGTTAAAAAGAACACCCACAACTTCAGGCATGGGTTTTAATCAGCAGTGATAATACTAAACTACAGGTGAATGATACTGATCTGATCCAAAATTATAAAGGGAGTGAAACCAAACTCAAAAATTTGGAGAAGGAATTTGAAGAATTATCATGAGCTCATTTCAACATAGGGCAGATTTGCAATGCCAAGGATATTCTTTTAGGTAAACTTGACCTTATTTCACCATAACCCTTCACCAGATCATGCCAGAGCCTGCAGACTTTCTGTAAGGCAATTAAATCTGATGAACTGAGTCTTCTAAATTGCTCCAAGAAGAGGTAGAAAAGCTTTGAAAATCAATGCAGGAAAAAGATGCAACAATTAGAACCCTCCAGAAAGATAATCAGAGATTATCTGATTCAATTGCTGCCACCTCCAAACTAGAAAGAACACATGAACAAACTGAGTCAAATTAAGCAGCTAAAGGAGAAACGAAATGTTTTACAAAATACTTAAAGAGCTCTGAAAGCCAAAAGTGATTAATTACTTTGAAAATTTTCCTAATGAAGTCAGCAAAAATAAGCTTTTGAGGCAGGCAGTAACAAACTCAAAGGAGAGAACATTAAATTTTGAAATGGGCATTTATGAACTAAAACAGGAAAATGGAAAAAAAAACAGTAGAAACATCTAGGGAAGAGAAACATCAAATCAAACATTACAAGAGACAAAGGACTTTCTACAATGAGGACAGAGAAAGAATTTGATTGTGTTGCCATGAAGAAGAAAGCTGTTTTCAAAAGAAAAACAACAGGGCAAGACCCAGGAATTAAATTACCTTTTAAATGCAGTTCCTTCAATGCAGGAAAAGACAGTTAGGTTTGAACAGGAGGTAGATGAAGCCCATGTTGGCACTGAGACAGAAACAAATGGAAAATTCTGCAATCGGAGGAAAAGCTATGTCCACCTTCCAATACAATGGAAAATGCAAGCCCTCAAGCCAGGCTGCAGGTAGAGTCATTGCAGGAACAATTGAATGTTGTCACCAGGAGAAAGGTAAAACTGCATTACAGCTTTCTGTCTCCCAGGAACGAGAAAAGCAGCGCGCTTGTACGCTAGCTCACCTGAAGTTGGTACTAGCCGATTGGATGGAGAAGCAGTCTAGAACAGCGGTTCTCAACCTGTGGGTCGTGACCCCTTTGGGGGTCAACGACCCTTTCACAGGGGTCGCTTAAGACCACCGGGAAACACATATCAGATATTTACATTATGATTCATAACTAGCAAAATTACAGTTATGAAGTAGCAACGAAAATAATTTTATGGGGGTCACCACAACATGAGGAAATGTATTAAAGGGTCACAGCATTAGGAAGGTTGAGAACCACTGGTCTAGAAGGAAAATCAATGTTGCAGGGACTTTTGGATAAAGCAAATATCCAGTTTGCTTAATAAAAATATCCTTAATACTTAAAAGTGTCCTTTAAAAATTCCAAAGTTACTCACCAAACTTCACACAGTGGTTACTATGAAAGCAGGTGTTGGTGGGATTGGAGGCTGTGGCCACAGGATAGGTCAAACATGGTTTGTGGTGCTCTACTTTTTCACGAGGAGCAGGTATTTATGTTTCCCTTGGGTCATTAAGACATGAACTTATGTTAAGATTCAAAAGTTATGTAAAATACACGAGAAAAAAGAGGTGAACTGTGCAAAAGTACAAGACGCATAACATTTCAACAGTGAAAGTTCAGCTTTCCTGGCGAAGTCCTCATCTTTTCACGGCCAGGGGAACCACTCTGTTGATGACCTGTAGTCTCTCAGGCCTTTTAGAAGTGTATGTACATTTGTATAGATGGGAGTATATTACTCTCTGATTTTTTAAAAATCATTATACCTTAGAGATCTTTCCAAATGTGAATGGATTCCATCATTATTCTTTTAAAAATCAGCCATTTCTTGTGTGGATGTACACTAATTTATTTCATTCCTATTGATAAGCAGATAAGCAGTTTCTACCCCAAATCCTATCAAATACCACAGTCAACTTCTTTGTCCATTTCCCTAAGAGCAATAGATGATCTTCATGGTTTTCCTCAAGCACGATTATGTCTTATACCAGGGGTGTCCAATCTTTGCCTTCTCTGGGCCCCACTGGAAGAACTGCCTTGGGCCACAACAACCAAAAAGGGTCGCAAAAAAGTCTCACGTTTTAAGAAAGTTTACGAATTTGTGTTGGGCCGCATTCAAAGCCTTCCTGGACCGTGGGTGGCCCGTGGGTTGGACAAGTTTGCCTTAGACTCTCTTGAGGCTATTAGAGGCCAGCAGTCAAGAACTGTCAGTTTCCCACACCTCCTTCCTCTATTCAACCATCCACCTATTTCTCTCCATTTATCTCTAGTCTTTCCCTTTTGTTTGAGAAAAAGGGATCCAGCTTTGCAGCTCAAGGCTAATGGCTCCATTGTACCCCAGAAACTCTCCATTCAGACTTTTCTTCCAAGGCATCTCTGCTTTCATTCTCTGCCCTGTTCTTCCTTCAGCTTGGCTCTTCCCCAAAATCTGTCAGCACACCCACATCTCTGCCAGCGTATAGTCCTGTCCTTGTGCTCCTCCGGCCACCACCTTCTCTGTCTACCTTTCACAGCTACGCTTCTGAAGGAACCCTGACTCCTCATCACCATCCCACTTCCCGGGGACTTCCTTTTGAAAGCTCCACACAATCTTGTCTCATTAATGCCCCAGCGGGTGTCTAGTGCACAGCCTTTAGTCCTTTACGTACCTGAACAATCTGTAGTGTCTGATCAACGTTATGCACATCCTCATTCTTTCAAATTCTCTCTGCCCTCTTTCTCTTTGGGATACCAGTTCCCCAAGGTTTCCTTTCTAACATTAGATTCTTCTTTCTCAGCCTCCTTTGTGGCTTCTTCTGATGGCTCCTTAAATGGGCATATTCTCGAAGGTCTACTGTTTTGACCATATATGCATGCTTCTCTAAACATTAGTTTTCTCTGCTACATCGTTTTCCATTGTGTCAATTTTCCACACATTCCTTCCCTCCCAACATTTCAGAGGCGATTGTGGTGCAGAGCACAGTTCAGCCGCAGAGGGAGCTCAGTAAATATTTGTTCAATTGTTGAAGGAGTCTATGAGCCCCGACTGTCACACTGACACTTGTTTCCTTCGGCTGGATTCTCTGCCCTTCGCCCCAGTGCTGGGATCTTGATAGCTCTTCCGCCCTGAGTTAATTACAGTCAGAAAATTTCGTGACCAGAGAAGACAAACCCAGTGGCCTCCCAACGTACCGAAGACTACAATGCCCAGAAAGCCTTGCGGTGCTCTCCTGCGTCCATTTCTGTTTACTTCCCCCCGCCCCCTGCTCTCGGCAAACTTCTGGGTTGTGTGGGCGGGGCCAAAGGAATTGTCCAATGAACACCTCCGCAGGCAGAGGGGGCGGGGAAATTACCTGACGGGCGTCTAAGCAGAGGCTCCGCTAAGCGCGAAGGTTGCTGGGGCAGCGGCCCTGGGCGGCGTCACTGAGCCGCGCCCGCCGAGCCGGGTGGCGCCCAGCCGCTCGTCCCAGCCGTTCCGAGGCGCGCTCCTTCCCCCGGCGGCCGTCGACCCCGCGTCCATGTCCCCGGAGGGCGCAGCACCCCGGAACCTGCACGCCCATGGCCGCTAGCCTCAGGAGGCCGCCTTTCACGTCCTGTTCTCCCTCCTCGAGTGAAGCAGACGACGACGGCGTGCGCGGCACCTGCGAAGATGCTTCTCTGTGCAAGAGGTGCCCGCGGGGGCCGGGGCCGGCGTCCCCGGGGACGGGGGCAGGGGCGCAGGTGGAGGCGGGCCTGAGTCCAGGGGGCGCGCTCGCCGCGGGCACCCGTCAGCTGGCGCGCCCCTCCCTTCCCACCTGTGAAGCGCACACAGCAGGCGGTCAGGGACGGAGCTCCTAATGATGTCACCCCGGCCGTGTGTCAGGCGCGGGGCAAATTCGGGCTCCGGGGCCTGGAGTGCGGTGCCGAGCCGGCCGCATGTGGGGCTGAAGTCTTTGCTAGAAAGACAGACGTGGAGCTCGTCCTAACTGCGATCTTGCTGGGTTTAGAAAGGCAGGTTCGCGCGCTCTCAGACGTCATATGCCATGGGGGTTGTCATGATCCCCACTGTGCCCCCTGAAACTCAGGCCATTGAAACGGGGAATGACTGTCAACATAATAGTATTTGCGTGCACAGCCAGTACCTATTTTCCAGCTGTGCACGCTATCGGGTGCAGAGTGTGTGTGTGTGTGTGTGTGTGTGTGTGTGTGTTGAGGGGGTGGCGGTTCTTGCAGGTGTGTGGCACAAACCTGAAAGCATGAAAAAGACAGCATGAGACTTATTCCGTCCATTGAGTCGACAGAAATAACGATTGAGAGCTTATTTGTGCCAGGGCCTCCCTGAGCGCTGAGTGCTGGGCATACAGTGACTGGGGACTGATGGTGAAGGAGACGGTCATGGAGCCTGGCATGCTCACAGCCTCATTGTAGAAGAGACAGGAAACAAATCATTCCCCATGAATACATCATCACTGCTTCTGTGTGGAGCCCCTGGAGTTTGTAATTTAGATGATGATGGATAAGCTGAGAACAGAAGGCTAAAAAAAAAAGAAAGGGTGTGGGAGGGTGGAGAGTGTTCAGGGAGAGTGTGGACTATTCCCGGGACTCAGCGAGCCCGGAAGTTGGGGCCACGTAGGGACGGTAAGGTGGAGAAACCAACATTTGGGATTAAGGCATGCATGTTTTGTAGGTTCTTGGACACCAAGTCTAGTGGTTCAGAACGTGGACTCTGGGGCCAGACTGTCGCACTAATGCGAACGCTGCCCTTGACTAGCTGTATAAACTTGGGCAAGTGACTAAACCAGCCAGTGCCTCAGTTTCCTGATCTGTACAGTGAGGATGATGATCACGCTCACGTCATAGGTGTCTGTAAAGGTTAAATTGTATTTAGGGTTAGGAGAGCACTTCGGGCCGTGTGGGGCATGCAGTGTGTTAGTGGTGGTGGATTCAATACATAGATGCACGCGTGAGACTGAGGGGGCTTGGAGGCAGGCCCTGGTGAAACCTGTGGATGTAAAAAAAAAAAAGACACCCAACTTCAATTCTTTGCCAGCTTTCAGGCGCTATTGGCCACGTTGTAGCACTGTTGGAGTAAAAATAATGTTTGTCATATTGACTGCTATTTGCTAAGGGAGTCTGAGGTGCCATCACCATTATCAGTGGGAAATAAAATACTTTTTCTATAGCACATTAGGATTAGTTTTATTAATACTTACTGGTGATATTGGCTTACTTAATATTTATTGTAACTTTTTTTTTGCAAACTTGCCTACTTACATTAGCTGTAAAATAGCTCAGCTGCTAAGGAAAGTGCACGGAAATGGTAGGACTGGACCATGACTCTCCTTGACTCTCTGTGGGGTAGTTTGTACCATGTCACTCATAGTTCCCACCCTGTGGGGATGTTCAGGGCCTGCTCTAGACCCACTGGACCAGAACGTTCTGGGAAGACCAGACATGTTTGCCGCCTGGATGCACTTCCTCAAAGCGTTTTTGAACGTTGCTTTCCAGCCTGCTCAGGCAGTGTCCTCGAGGCCGTAAGGTGGGGACGCCAAGTTTGGGATTGAGGCATGCACATTTTGTGGGTTCTTGGACACTAAGCCTCGTGTTTCAGAATGTGGACTCGGCACCTTCATTGTCTTCCCTGTCCTTCCGACACTTACTCTGGGCTCCACTTGTCCAACCTGCGGCCCGTGTCGGCCTTGAATGCGGCCTGATGCATGTTTGTAAGCTTTCTTAAAACATTACAAACTTTATACACGGACCTTTCTTTTCAGCTCATCAGCTGTCGTTAGTGTATTTTATGTGTGGCCCAGGACAGTTCTAATGTGGCCCAGGGAAATCGGAAGGTTGGACACCGCTGGTGTAAGCTGTTACCTCTCAGGTGAGCCTAGAGGTGACAGTCATTCAGCACTTCTCTAGCAGTACCTTTATCTCCCTGGCCTTCCGGTCCTGGCAGACCCCATACCCTGCTTGAACCAAACTCCTTTTGCACACTGAACGCTGGTGGACGTCACACCGTAGGGAGACTTGGAAGCACTGTGCATCTGTTTCAGGCTCGCCTGTGCCCCTGACGGAGAGTGAGCATTCCAGTGACGCTCTGGTCACCTCGCTGCCCTGTTCTCCAGCATGCTGAATGCAGCTGCGTCCCACTTTGCGCAGACTTCTCAGCGGCCCCGCCCCCGCCTCGTCCTCAAGGTGACAGGAGTGGCGTTGTGGGTGCTGCTTGAGCAGGTGGAAGCCGTCTGATTGAAACTCTCCTAACTTCCCTGTAAGGAGCTAGCACGTCCTCCCAGTACGGCCGTCCGTATCCTGCAGCAGGTACCCTTGACACTGCTGGAGTTAAACAAGTGGGGCCGAGTCGCCATTATAACAAGGGAGAACGTGCATCACGGGGAAACGGGAGGGCTCGCCAGCGAGAGGCCGCTGGAGGGATCGTAGGATCAGGCTCTGGTTGGATAATTTGGGGAGAATTCGAGGAAGCAGGGCTTTCTCTGGGTGGGGTGCTCACAGCAGGCGGGGACAGTTCCATGACCCCGTGGCACAGCCAGTCTTCCCAGGAAGGAGGTGTGACGAGAGTGACACAAACGCTGTATTCGCAGGGGAGCCAGGTGCTCGTCTCCGCAGGAGGGAGTGCTGCTTGCTGTTTTGTGGATGACAGGACACAGCCTTGTGTTTTTTCTGTTGGGACAAAAGGTGAAGTCTTGTCCTGTCCCGCCTGACCACGGTTGCAGCGTGACCCTGTACTGAAGTTCTAAGAGGTGATGCCAGCGGAGGGCATGGCTCGCCGTGAGGGCCAGGCCCACGCCCAGGTGTCACAGCCGCGTTTCCGCTTCTGCAGGCAGGAGGCAAGCCTGAAAAGGACAAGTACCACATTGCACTGAGTAGGACGTGCTCCTGTGTATGACATGCACCTGTGCATGACGCACACCTGTGTAGGATGCACACTTGTGTAGGACACGCTCCCTTCCGTGTGTAATGCATACCTGTATGTAATGCACACCTGTGTATCATGTAGAATGTGCTGCTGTGTAGAATGTGCACCCACGTTTTTGGCCCAAACTTTCAAAGGGGAAAAAAAATCTTTAGCTTTAATTTTTTAAATCAAATTTTATTCATATTTAGGTAGTTGTTTTTTTGTGTTATAAAGGAATTTTGGCATTTATTTTTTAACATTATGGTACAAGAAATTTTATGTAACACGATTATGAAGCACAAGAACAAATACAAGGTACAAGACATTTAATGTTTAAAATTTTTTTATGTAAAAAACCCCAATTATCCTATTCCAGGGTATTATTTTACATACAGATATCGTGATTGGTTTCTAGAGTTACACTCTTTTTTTTTTAAACTCGTAAGCATAAATAAGAGAATTAAAAACCTTAAGTAGACACAGAATCAGTACTACCCGTGCATAATGCACATTCCTTAGTTTCCCCTCAGATTTGGGCCCAAAGGCCGCCCTGTACGTGGCAGCACGCCGTGGCTGTGGGCAGGCAGGAGAGAACGGCGCCGACTGCGTGGAGAGTGTGAGGGGACCTGACATCGTCTGGGGGAGTGGCCAGGAAGGGAGAATTCCTGGAGAGGTTGTCAGAGAGGTTTAAAGTGGGGGACTGCCACAGTCCTGGTGTGTGTTCTAGAAAAATCCCTTCTGCTCAGGTCCCCTGCCACCTGTGCGTCCTCATAGTCTGCCTGCTGCTGCGCGAGCCCCCCGCCCCATCCAGGCTCTGATCCCCTGGCTGCAGCGACTCCCTGGAACCACGCGTCTCATCACTTTGTCACTGCAGACCTTCGGATGGACCTTCAGACGCCGGTGCAAGTCTGCACCGCGGGGCCCCTCCCCCCGGATGGCTCTGGCCTCGCTGCCCTGGAAATCTCCCTGCCCACCGCCCGGGTGTCTCAGAATTCTCCCCAGTTCATCATGTCCAGCACCGTGCCCGGGTCCCCTGCCCTCCAGGGCTTCTCCTCGCCCTCCCCACCCCAGTGCTGGGGTCCCTTTCACTGCCCCCCTCTCCGGCTCTGATTCTGTCTGCGGGCGGGTCCGGAACCCGCTTGCTTGCTCTTCCCCAGCTGCCCCTGCTGGCTCCACCCGCAAGGGCCCCTGCCAGCCTGCTCTGCCGCGCCCTCTCCCTCCCCCAAATCATATCTCCCTGAGCACGCGCCCTGCCTGCCTCTCCCTGCGCCAGTGGCTTCTGGTTGCTGTTGCGTCAGATAAAGAGCGTGGTCACCCCACCCCCCACCTGTCTCCATCACGATTCCAGCTCCCCACACGCCCCTGCCTTCCCCTGGGCCCTCCAGCATAGGGTCCCCCTCCGCCCGATGAGTTCCTGTCATCTCGGATGAACGTGCCCAGTGAGTTGACGGAGGCACCTCCGTCCCTGCGTGTCCAGTGAGTTGACGGAGGCACCTCCGTCCCTGCGTGTCCAGTGAGTTGACGGAGGCACCTCCGTCCCTGCGTGCCCAGTGAGTTGACGGAGGCACCTCCGTCCTAGTGCAGAAACGAAAGTGAGCAGGACACACATTCTACAGGGATGTGACTGTCACATGGCGGGCACAGTGGGGTGTTGGAAGGCCCCCCCCCCCGCCCCAGCTCAGTGCTGGGGCAAGTCCTGGAGCAGGGAGGGTGTGGGCCTGTGGTGTGTGGGGGACACAGTGTCCAGGCAGGCAGTAGTGAGGCCCTGTCACCTGGAGCTGCGGGGACAGAGGCTGCAGGCTGTGGTAAGGACCTCACTGGGACTGAGACGGGAGCCGCGGGAGGATTTCAAACTGAAGACCAAGGTGGCCGGGCAGGGTTCACAGTGTCACCTCACCTTCCCTCTGGGGATCAGACAGCAGGGCCGAGGGTGGGGGCAGGGGTCAATGGGCTGTGGGGGCACCCCCGTCCGAGATGCCAGCGGCGTGGATCAGGACAGGAGCCCTAGGGGGCCTGACCCGTCGGGCTCTGGGTGCATTTTGAAGGTAGAGTTGGTGGAGCGTGCTGACAGAGGGGAGGTAGGTGAGGCTGCGGCGTCCAAGGTGACCCCAGGGTTTCCGGCTCACCCTTCAAGGAGGCCTCGCTGCCACCTGCAGACCACCCTGCCGCACACCCACCCCTGCTGTGTGTCCTCACATCCCCCTGTGCGTCCCCTGTGGTAGTCGGGCGGTTGTCATTCACATGTTCCCAGTGTGACGTCTGCCTCCTGCTAGAAAGACATGGCACAGAGCAGGGGCCGCATGCCCTGCAGACACACTGTGTGCTGTCCATGGCATGTAGTATGCCCACTTGGTCTGTGGCTCACACAATTCGGACCCCAAGACAGGGGCATGCAATGGTCTCTCCTGACAGGTCCTCACAGCCTGCTTTTCTCTTTTACCGGCTTTGCGTGCTCGGTATGTTCTAGAAACCAGACAGGACTCTAAGCCTGCAATTCCCTTGTGAAAACTGTACAAGTTAATCTGACTTCTCAGCCTGTCTTCCTGAACATGCCAATGGTCCCAGGGCCACATCGCAGGAGAGGTGACAGCTTCCTGAGGCCCCAGGCCTTTCCAGCCCAGGGCACACGGCTAAGATTTGGGTCTGAAGCCCTCGAAGGCAGGCTCTCGTCAGAGTCCCGGTGTCGCTGTGGAACTGGGACATGCTTCTGGGGATAACTTAGCTGCCAGGCTTGTGCGTCAAGAAAGGTGCATTGTGGGTGCTGCCCCCACCCCCCACTTTTAAAAGAAGGAATGCATTCAGTAGTGGGAGATACCCGTGAAGGGTAGATCTAGAATAGTAATGTCACACTTTTTGTTCCTCTGAAAAACTTAATTGTTTAGTTGACAAAGTGAGAAGTTTCTGCCAAAGGGTCCTTGGTAGAGGTGCCCCCGTGGTGAAGGAGGTGCCAGCTCGTCGTGTAGAAGCTCGCGGGTGGAGAATGGTGCCCCTCTCTAATGTATACTTCTGTGACCACCCGGGGCCGGTCGTGTGCTCTCTCACGGTCGTTATGTTTGTCCCGTGCGCCCTCTCCTGCCACTTTGCTGGGGGACGGTTGTCTTTTTCTCGTTTGGTGGTTGGTGTTTTGGGTGCTGCTCTACAAGAACGTTTCTGTGTCAGGTAACGGCTGGCCCCTGTGTTTGTTGCAGTGCCTTCTCTCAAGCAGATGTTCGCTTTTCAGTGTCGCTTGTATTGTACAAGTTTCAAAACTGTGTAAAAGGACAGTTTGGAGGACTTACACGGCTTCGTGGTGCTTAGAGAGGGTGGGTCAGTGAGTGGGCTGACCAGATGTACTGGGGACAGAAAAGCACGATGCCGTCCCATTTCACACGGTGTGGATGGTCATCGTACTCTCACTGGGCTAAATGCACCGTGTCAGGAGGCTGACCTCACATACTGCTTGAAACGGGCAGGACCGTTGTCTGGTCAGCCTGTCAGTGAGACCCAGCAGCCCTGCAGCCTGCCCAGCGCTCACCTGCCCGCAGTGCCCACGTGGCTCTCACCACCAGGTGGCGCTAGACCGAGCCTTTGAAAATGTCATCACACTCCCAGTGAGAAAACGCGATTTTCCCCCAACACGGGTGACACAAAACATCACCAGACATGCTGTGTGTAACGCATGCCAGGGTGTTCTGTTCTGCTCTGTTTGAGGTGTTCTTTAAATGCAGGTTTGCAGACTCTTCAGTTGACTTTCTGATGTCATTGGGTCACTGTTTTTGTAAAACACTCTTAGACCATGAGCGAGTTTTGACTCGTGAAGCTCTGTGGGGCCTGTTTTCCATGGACAGCCTGGGCTTGTAGCAGGCGGTGTTCTTAGTGATTGCCGTGTGTGTGTGTGTGTGTTACGTGTAGTGGCGGAACGTATGTGCCGCCGTGTGCATGTCTTGGCTTGGCATGGGGCTGTGGGGACACCTCTCTGCAGAATCAGCACCTATCGCAGTCTGGTGCTGCCGGAAGCCTCGTCGGTCAATGCAAAGGAGAGACGCTTCTGGGAGCTCAGAACTGACCTGGGACACACATACTCTCACACACCCCTTCCGTTTCAGCGAACTTGGAAATGAGCGTGTCTCTTGGGTATTAGTTAGGGTGCTTCGGGCTGCAGGGCACGGAAGCTTGACTCAAGTGGGCTCAAACAGTGAAGACATTTGTGATCTCACCAAAGACCCTTCGGGAGGTTGCACAAGCCCCAGGCCCACGGTGGCGTGGCATGGCCTCAGGGACCAGGTTCCTTCCATCAGTTCTCAGTGGTCCTGAGGCTGGTCCACTCACGTCTGCCAGACTTCAGTGGCAGTTGGGCTCGGAACACTGAAACCTTAACGCCCTGCAGGGCAGACGGGCGTAGAGAGCGTGTAGGCTGCCGTAGCTTTTCCTAGGTTGTAGTTGTTCACGTGCTCCCGGCTGCCCCACTGTGATTGCTGTACGGGATGCGAGGTGACGGGCACCGAAGGCAGACTCAGGACGTTACTAGTGATGGTGGCCAAGCAGTTCTGACCTTCCTTTCCTCTGGACACTGCACGCTTGAGCAGTGAGCGAGTTTGCTGGTGAATAAATGGTTGCAGGTCTTCCGTGTGAAGTACGGGGCGAGCGTGTTTGCCACCGGGGGTTCTGGGAAAGGAACCGGTGACATGCGGGAAGGCAGAGGAGAAATGGCCCCTGTGGGACACGCGGTGGGATACATGTGTTCTGTGTGTGATGGGGCCCTGACTGTGCATTTGTGACTTTTGAGGTTGCCACCCTCCCTCAAGATCCTCAACTCGGTTCCTGGGAACGTGGCCAGGCCCCGCTCATTGGCCACCGCCTCCATCCCTGCAGGTTTGCGGTGAGCATCGGCTACTGGGACGACCCCTACATCCAGCACCTGGTGAGGCTGTCCAAAGAGAGGAAGGCCCCGGAAATTAACAGAGGCAAGTGACCCCTGCCTCCGCGTCTGCTCGTCGCTGGGGGCCTGGGGTTTTAGGGGCTCGTGCAGCGCCCCGGTGTGCGCTCTGCCCGTAGTGGAAGCGTCCGGTTCCCAGCGCACTGTGTGACGGACACGTGGAAGTGGGTGATTTTGGTGCTCGGTCCTCTGGTTCACAGGCTGGAGAGCATGTGCACACGTTTGCAAACCAGTGATGAACCTTCCTGTGCCGGAAGGAACGGGGTTTTGTCGCCTTGGTGAATGGTTAGCGGCACCATCAGGCTGCAGGCCACCTCCGTGAGGGGTGGAGGCGCTGAGGCCCGCCTGCCTTACTCAGCCAGGTGGACAGATGGGCCAGCAACGGTGGTTCCTGTGTGGACAGGGGCCGTGGCCCTGGAGCCTGGGTCTTAAGAGGCGAGGTGGATCCTGTGAGAAACGCAGAGAAATGGCAAGGTGGGAGTCCTGGCACCAGGACATGGCCCTCCCCCCTGAGAGCGTCACAGCGCTGGCCCCCTCCCCCCAGCCTGATGCCGCTTTGTACGGATGGAGCCCCCGCCCCGTCCCTGCTGCAGGTGTGATCAGACTCTGACCTTGAGGATGGCAGGCGCGCGGTGGCTTTGCAGGGGTCACTTCCATCGTCACCGAGTGACAGCTGCTTCTCCGCCCCTTCCGCAGGATATTTTGCTCGAGTCCATGGCATCAGTCAGCTCATAAAGGCGTTTCTGCAGAAGACAGGGTGTCACTGTCAGATCATCAACCTGGGGGCCGGGATGGACACCACCTTTTGGATACTAAAGGTGAGTCACACTTGCCCTCTCACCCCAGGTGTGTGCATGTGATATTCTCAAGATGATCACCTGTTCAGAAAGTTCAGAAAGTGTTCAGACTGGTGGCCTGTCTGCCACCCCGTCCCCAGCTGCTGGCATGGTCCCCAGAGCACCATCAGCCCCGTGAAGGGTGTGGGTCATCTCCCGTTGTCTGCTGTCACAAGCAGGGTTACAATAATAAACCACATGTAGCACAATGCAGAGCCCTGTCGCAACCACTCTCCAATCTGATGCCCTACCTGCTCTGTTGGGCTCCGGAGCAGGCCAGTCCTCCATTGCCACCACCATGCCACCTTGGTCACAGGCTCTCAGGGCCTGAGACCCCCCTGGACGGTAGAGGACCTCATGTCCAGGTGGTGTGCCAGAATAGGGCACGGGAGGCTGGCATGGTCACAAAGAAGTTACCACCTGTGCATGACCAGGGGGTCCAGTACGTGGGGATCCGTGTGTGCAGAACCAGGGGTTCTGGTACTTGGGGGTCCGCATGTGCAGAACCAGGGAGTCCGGTACGTGGGGATCCGCAGGTGCAGAACCAGGGGGTCCGGTAAGTGGGGATCCGTGTGTGCAGAACCAGGGGTTCTGGTACTTAGGGGTCCGCATGTGCAGAACCAGGGAGTCCGGTATGTGGGGATCCGCATGTGCAGAACCAGGGGGTCCGGTACGTGGTGGACTGTGTGTGCATGGCCAGCGGGTCTGGTATGTGGGGACCACGTGTACAGAACCAAGGGGTCCGATACTTGGGGGTGTGCATGTGCAGAACCAGGGGGTCCAGTATGTGGGGATCCACGTGTGCACGGCTAGTGGGTCCGGTACCTGGGGGTCTGCGTGTGCACAGCTGGGGGTTCGGTACGTGGGGGTCTCTGCATGTGCAGAACCAGGTTACAATTCTGCACGCCTCGTGTGTGATGCACTGCGTGTGAACAGAGAATTGTAACCTTGACTCTGTTTTCTCAGGACCAGGGGCTCCTCCCAACTAAATACTTTGAAGTTGACTTCCCCGTGATTGTCACCAGGAAGCTGCACAGCATCAAGTGAGTGTGACCAAGGCCTGAGGAGGCCTGGGGACTGAGGGCCAGCCCCGGAGGGGGCTGGGCAGGGGCACTGCTTTCCTGGGACCCTCCTTCAGGGCGTCGTGCGGCCTTCAGTGTGAAACACACCCTCTCTGTCACCAGCGCCGTTCCCAGGGGACCCGTAGTTTCATCGCCCGTCTCTCCCACCGTCCCGTAGGTTCAAGCCTCTGCTGTCCAAACCCATCCTGGAGCTGCACTCGGAGGACACACTTCCCTTGGGCAAGTATCCTCGGCACGGCGTGGCCCGTCCGGCTTCCCCGCTGCCTTCTGTAGAGAGGGTGCGTGTGCGCGTTCACGCGTGTGACTGTGGGAGGGTGTGTGTGTGTGTGTGGTGCACGTGAGTTTAAGCACGGCGTTTCCTTAGTGGACTGGGCACTCCGGAACATGGATGGCCATCTTTGGAAGGTGTGGACTTAGTACCACGTTTCACTGCCTAGAATGCGCCTAAGCTTTCAGGGGAAAAAACCTTTCATTGTAGTTTTTTAATTTAAATTTTTACTTGTTTACCTTTAGGTACTTGCTTTTTGTATCATAAAGGAGTCTTAGCATTTATTTTTTAATGTACTATGATAGAAGACGTTTTATGTAACAAATAACACACACAAGAATAGAAGCAGGGTATGAGAAATTTTATACGTGTTTGAACTGACTAACGTATTCCAGGATACTGTTTCGCATACAGATATCGTGACTGATTTCTAGAGTTACACTTTAACTCATAAGCATAGATAGAAGAATTAAAAATGCGCACAGATATGGAATCAGCACTGCCCACGTATAATGCGCCTCTGTATCCTTCCCTCACAAACTGGGGCAAAAGGTGCGCATGCTACACAGCACAGTACAGTAACTGTCACCCTGCTCTTACCTGATCCTTTGAGACAATGAGCCTGTGCTTTTAGCATGGACGCGAAGTAGTACTGTCACTCTGCAGAAACCGTAGCCCTGAGATTCGTGTTCCCCGACTCAGTTCGGCTGAGAGGCCTCTGCTTGCGTTTGCAGATGGACACATGCTGGACTCGGACCGACTCGCCATTATCGGAGCCGACCTGCGAAACCTCGCCGAGCTGGAGGAGAAGCTAAAGAAATGTAACATGCGTACACAGTGAGACCGTTTTCTGAGCTCTTCCGCGCCCGTGCTTTCCCGCGAACCTGAGATGAGGCCAGTGCGGGTGCGGCGTGACACCGCGTCCCGTGGGCTGTGCCGTAGCCTTGTGTCGTTTCATTGCTACCAGTCATTTTTCTGGAATGTTTTAGAAGTGCTGTTTCCCAAGCCTGATTTTACATCTGCATCACCTGCACTGCTCTTGTGAAACACTGACGTGTGGTGTGTGGTGGGAGCGAGAATCGTATAGAAACGTGCGACCGCAGCGTGCAGAGGAAGGCTTCTCGT
Source organism: Lyroderma lyra (assembly GCA_004026885.1). NCBI lineage: Eukaryota > Metazoa > Chordata > Mammalia > Chiroptera > Megadermatidae > Lyroderma > Lyroderma lyra. Next base: position 79,988 of record PVJL010006081.1, read on the forward strand.
CCAGAAGGAACAGCTGCTGTAAAGAGAAATAGTCCCCCAGAGCAACAGGCCCAGAGCAGGGGACCGGGCAGCTCCCGGAAGAAGCTGAGTGTCGCGGGAAGGAGCGCTGACCTCATTGGCCGACACGGACGTAGACGTCCGACACTGTCAGGCGTCGGGGACGTGGGGGCGGGGCTGCTCCCACCACTGCTGGGGCGAGCTGGGCACGACCGTTGTGATAGGCAGCCTGGAAGCCCTGGTGAAGTTGCAAGTGCATGTGCCACAGTCCCAGGGGTGTCCCCAGCGTGTGCGCACAGGAGGGGGCGTGTCGCAGCTGCCGTGTTTGGTCGCCGAAAAGGAGAAACAAACTGAATGTCCATCAGGAGGAGGATGGCTGAGTCACCCGTGAAACGCACGACCCGGGTCAGCGTGGGGAGCGCTCAGAGCTTTAACGTGGCATAAAAGTAAGAGTAATCTGCCTAGTGTGACACCGAATGTACGAGCTCCCCCCGAGTGTCGTCCCCAGTCCCATGGATGCATCTCAGGTGTGGGAAAGGGCCAGGACGGGTCACGCCAGCCTCTCGCGGACCCTCTGAGGGGCACAGTGCAGGTGACACTGCTCGTCATTTGGAGTTAGGCGTCAGCAGGAGGTAGAGACGTGTCCGCACAGCCTCCTGTAGGTGACGGTGGCACTTGAAGACTACGTGGGGGGCCGGTGAGTGACGCGACCCCTCCCAGGTCCTGAGGTCTTAGCCCGGGCTCCAGCCTGACCCTGCTGCTTGTTGTGACTTGACAGGCCGTTTCGTTGCTCGGTTTTGCTGTGAAAGCGCTGACTCTTTCTAAAGCTAAGGCCTGTGGGTATTTCCGTAGCCGTTTGCTGTTTTCCTGTTTCGTGGCTCGTTCCGTTCTCTGGGCCTGGTCAGTCAGGGTGCGTAGTGGGCCGCGACGTCGTGTCTTGAAGACTGTTCATGTTTCTCGATGGTGAGAGCTCAGGCCGAGCTCAGGCACGATGGTGAACGTCAGGCTTCCTGCCTTGTCACCAGGCACCCGGTGTGGAGCACGTGCTCCCAGGTTCAGCGGTCTGAGGCTTGTAGGCCAGCTGCTCAGGATTGGGTGGTCAGATAGGGCCAGGCTCAGCTCACACGCCCTGGGGTGCACCTGTCTGTGTGCACAGGTGAGGGTGTGTGTGCACGGGTGAGAGTACACAGGTGAGAGTGTGCACATGTGTGTGCACGGCTGAGGGTATGTGTGCACGTGTGAGAGAGTGTGTGCACATGTGAGAGTGCACGGGTGAGAGTACACGGGTGAGAGTGCACGGGTGTGCATGGGTGAGAGTATGTGTGCACGGGTGAGTGTGTGTGCATGTGAGTGTGCGCACGTGGATGCACATGTGTTCAGCCAGCCGGCTGCCCCCTTCGTCCCCAGGGCGTCCCCTCCTGCAGCATGTGCGGCCGGGCAGCCAGCCCCGCGTGCGATGACAGTGGAGGAGCTGCTGTCCCTGGGCCCCTGTGTGGGTGCGGGCGGGGGGATTCAGCCGTTTACACAGTCCACAGGCGGACAGCTGGAACGCACAGCCGTGGTAGCGTCACTCACGTCACTGTTTCTGCTGTGCCCATGCGTCTGTTCTCTTGGGCGTGACATCCCGGGCCGCTGAGACCTCACGTGCCGCTGTCCGGGCTCTGCAGGTTGCCAACGCTGCTGATAGCCGAGTGCGTGCTGGTCTACATGAGTCCGGAGCAGTCTGCCAGCCTGGTCAGCTGGGCGGCCAGCACCTTCGGGACAGCCATGTTCATCAACTATGAGCAGGTGAGGGCAGCTGGCCCCGCAGACACACCCCGCTTTCCTCCTGCCTCCGGCCGCATGTGTCCTGACCCCTTGGCTGCTGCCAGTGCTCAGCCAGAGCTTCCGGGACCTCTGTCTCGGCCCTCGTAGGCGTGTTTGGGTTCTTTGTCACCTGTTTCCTGTCCAGTCACAGCCCCTGATGGAGGCGTCTGGTCGGCAGGGGCCGCAGGCTCCGGTGATGCACATGGAGGGAGGTGGCCTGGAGGGAGGTGGGGCCGAGGCTGCAGGGCCCCCCCGGGTCCCGTCCCGTCTCATGGAGCCACCCCTCTCAGTCTCCCAGGCGTCACCGGTGGCGGGTGAGCTCAGAGCTGCCAGAGCTCCAGGCTTTCAGGAGAAATTAGAAATGCAGCGTTTTATTGTTTGTTATGTCTTTTTCTTGTTTTTTTTTTTGTCGTGTTTTTGTTTTATTTGTTTGTTCTTAGAAATGCAGGATTTCTGTGTAGAATTTCCTACTTTGTAAAACCCCCGTCTGGTCCAGTGCACAGGTTTGTCCCAGAGCATTGTGACCCTCAGCTGCGGCCGACTCTGACTGGGTGATTTGGGGCAGAATTGTTCGGTGGGCAGGAGCCCGTGGTCTGGAAGTGGACTGCCCTGCTGTGTGACATGGATGTGGTGCATGACCTCTCTGTGCCTGTGTCCTCCCCTAGAAAGCAAGGAGAAGGGCTCCGGCTTGGTAGGGTCACTGTGAGGCGTAAACGAGTTAACATTCCCACGTGCTCACAGCCTTGCCCTGCGCGTCAGTGCGTGTCAGCCATTGGTGGGCGCTCTCTGAGCCCCGATCTCTGCTTCTAGAGGGATGGGAAAGCCAGCTCGCGGGGTCATCCTGGGGGTTCATGGTGGGACAGGGTGAGCACTGAGTACAGGGTAGCTCTTTGGATTGTTTCTCTTGCTTTAGTTTTACTGCTTTTATTTTTAAACTTTATTGCGGGTGAGAGCTGTGCAGGGCCTTGCCCGAGGTAATTACAGACAGGTTAGGGCTCCACCTCGATCTGCGGACTTGGACCCCGCCCCTCCCAGTCCAGGTCCCTGGTCCTCAGTGCTGTCAGTGGACACAGGGGCAGCTGCCCCCTCGGTCTTGTCTGGTGTGACTCAGTTCTGGGGATGATGAATTCTGCACCCCCTGTCTGCACACCTACCATCCGCCGGCTTTGTCTGTGTGCTACTCATTCACCAGCACGTGTCCAGCAGCAGGCAGAGGCGGGCACCGAGTGGTCTGGCCTGGAGGCCCTGTGCCCTTGGAGCAGGCCTGGGAGTGAGCAGTTCCCAGCACGTTATCCACAGCCATCCCTCAGCCGGGTCACAGCACCTGCCACCCTCCCCGTGTGGGCAATAGACATATCCCTTCGTCCGTCCTTTTCCGACACACCCCAGGCCGTCAGCACCTCTCGTGCTACTGCTCGCACGCCCCTGTCACTTCCTGCTCCGTCTTAAAGCGACAGAGTCACCTGGGTGATGACAACGTCAGTACTGGTAGTGAGGACAGCACGTGCTTCCTCTGCTGACTGTGTACAGGCAGCGGCCACACACGAGCTTAATCGTCACCACAGCCCACAAGGTGGGGGCTTGTGCTTGGTGTTACAGGTGAGGGGACCAGAGCACGCAGTACGGAGCTCTCCCACAGCGTCACAGCTACTAAATGTCAGGCTCAAGCGGTGGCACGGCGGCCTGGGCAGTGCAGTGCCCTTGTGCCCCGAGGGAAGCTGCCCTGTGACCATTCGTGCCACACAGCCTGACACACCCAGCCAAGAGAACGTCGTGACTCCTGTCATAGGGACTCTGGGAGTCACTTCACGCTCAGTGATGAGTTTTTGAAACTGCACGTGACAAGGGGATGGTGTTGTGCCTGAGATTAATCCTGTCCTTTTAGATGAGTTGTTTTAATCAGAAGTGATGTCACAAGCAGGATTTTTTAAAAAATCAAATAGTGCAAAAGGGTAGACGAGGAAAAGTTAGTCTCTTGTGCCCCGGACCTCAGCCATCCACCCTAGGAAGCGACGCGGCCAGATTCCGGAAGTTTCCTGTGTGTATACACATAGAGACCTTTGTTCTTCAAGCAGACGGGAGACTGCTGTGCACGTGTCTCTGCACCGTGCTTCTCAGGTCCCTGGACCGAGCGCTCATCCCACTTCTGTACCTGTGTCCTGTTTCCATGGCCGCATCTTTCCCACCACGTGAAACAGGCCCGAGTGTGTGTGACCCCACACGATGGGGGTGTGGGTTCCCTCCAGGCCATCCCGTCTGCACACCTGCGGGAGAGGCTGGTGGCAGGGGGTCATCAGGTCACTGACTGCATCCCCAGGGGCTGTCCCCCGGGGGTGTTACATTTTTGTCACGTTGGGGAGCTTCCTGTGTGGTGACGCCCGGCCTCCTGTCCCCGCAGGTGAACATGGGCGACCGCTTCGGGCAGATCATGATCGAAAACCTGCGCCGGCGTCAGTGCGACCTGGCGGGCGTGGAGACCTGCAAGTCCCTGGAGTCTCAGGTCAGACTGCAGCGGCGGGACGTCCTCTTGTGCCCTCAGCCAGGTGGTGCAAGAGCGTGAGATGCCCTCAGGGCCCGCTGGGCCCCGCCGTCCCGGGGGAAGTGCTGTTTCCGGCACGCTGTCACGTTACCTTCTGGGTCTGCCGTTGTCCACGCAGCAGGAAAGTAGGGGGAGCCGTGGGGCGAGCTCCCCGTCCCAGCATGCAGCTTCGATGATTAGCGTGTTGTGAGTGTTGTCTTCTTTCTGCCCAAGTTCCCGGTCGTTGGCATAGTTTAAGGCACATGACAGACAGGCTGTCCTCCCCGTGGCTGGGACACTTGCGTGTGCGTCTGCCCCCAGGGTGCCGGCTCGTGGGTCCGACACCCAGTTCACGTCCGGTTTCCCCGGTTGTTGGAGTGGTTGAATCAGGACGAGCAGGGTCCACTCTTGAACTGATGTGTCCCTGGATATCGTTTTACCCACGTCGTGGTTTGGAGAGACCCCTCCCGCCCCTGCCCCGGTTTAAGCAGGTGACAGTGCGTGTTCAGTGCAGAACACGCTGGCGCCGACGGGCCGGGAGGGTGCGTGGGACGCGCTTGCGCTCCGGACAGCGCCCTGTAGCCCCTCCCCTATCTCTCCGCGTGTTTTAGAAAGAGCGGCTCCTGTCCAATGGCTGGGAGACGGCCTCGGCGGTGAACATGATGCAGCTCTACAGCGGGCTGCCCCGGACGGAAGTCAGCAGGTAGGGGCGGGACGTCGTGGGCGGGGCCTGGGAGCAGCAGGCTCACTGTCTCCCTTGCCAGACTGTGAGAGAAGCTCAGCGGCCCTGGGGGGGCAGACACAGCCACACCGGGAGGGCAACTCGTTAGCGCCAAAGGCTTTGTGCCAGAGGACACGAGCCTAGTCAGAACACGCGGCTACGCCTGCTCCTTCCCGGGTGACCTCTGCGTGGGAGTAATCCCCATGTGGGAGCAGGAGGGGAGTGACATGTCTGAGGGCTGCTAAGGGGGAAGCGCTGGGGATTTCTAACATGCTGAGCACCTACTGTGTGCCACAGCCGATCAAAACGGACACTGAGCACCTACTGCGTGCCATATATGATCAAAACAGACTGAGCACCTAATGTGTGCTACAGCCAGACCAAACTCACATTGAGCACCTACCCTGTCGTGTGTGATGAAAACAGACACTGAGCACCCATTGTGTGCCATGTGTGATCAAAACAGACACAGCACCTACTGTGTGCCAGATGTGATCAAAACAGACACTGAGTAGGCACTTGGTCATGGCTGAGGTCTTCATGGGGATGCAGATGCCTGTGGCAGAGCCTTTAAGCAGTAGGTGACCACATGTGATCAAAACTGACACTGAGCACCTACTGCGTGCCACACATGATCAAAATGGCCACTGAGCACCTACTGTGTGCCACGCATGATCAGAGCAGGCCAAACGTCGGCCTGTGGGTGGAGCCCACATTCTCATGAGCAGCTTCACTGTGGAGTGAGTCCTGGGAGCTGAGCTCATACTGACCACCTGTTACAGTGCTGGATTCTTCTAGAACTTGGTGTTAGGAAACTAATGGACAGCTTCCAATTAGGTGAGAAGATTAGTTGTACTTTACAGTGAGGTATCCTCACTTCAGACGTGACTCTCAGGCTGGCAGAGCAGGACAGAACGAGTACACAGATACACGCGCACACGTGTACACCCACAAGCATGTGCACATGTGTGCACAGCCGGACAAACAGAAGACCAGGATGTTAGCAGGGCTACTGTGAAGGGTGGGAATATGGGCCATTTCTCATTTTCTGGTGCACACTGTTTTGGAGATGCCTGAATCGCCGCCCACAGTGTGCACGTATTTAGAAAGCAAATATTTGAAAAAGTTATTTCACGTTTGCATGTTTCTCTGTGTCTGAATATTTAAAAGTTTACGTTCCAAATACTTTTTTTTTAAATCATACGAACGTGATTGAAAACAAGCAGAGTTAGCATGGGGTTCCAACCATAGCCCCCAGCTGCCCGCTCTCTCGCGGGCCCCCGCCCACAACCAGTCTCCTCTCCTTCAGCGACTCGTGCGCTGTGCATGTCACGAACAGCACAACTTGCTGCTTTCATTCCCCGAGTGTCCTGGAGGCCATTCCGTGGCGGCGTTCAGACTCACCCTGCCCGGTAGGGTGCGTGTCCTGCTGGGGGCTGGCTTTCTCATAGTCAGCCGTCTCTTCCCCTCCGCAGGGTTTGGGTTTTTGCCACGTGGCAGCTGGGTCGCTGCCATGACTGTCCTTGAACCTGAGTCTCTGTACACAGCAGGGTGAACTCGTATAGTGGCCTGCTGAGCGGCAGGACACACACCTGACGCGTTCTCAGGGAGTGACATCGTCCCCGGAGACGCTGCCCGTCAGGTGATCTGGTGGTGCCAGCGGGCACCCTTGTCCTGTGTCCCTTCTGGAGGACATGACCGCCTCTTGGCGGTTGTCAGCTGATGGTTGGAAGGGTGTCCTGCACTGTCACTTGTGTTTTCTTCCTCATAGAGGAGGTTGCAAACTTCTCTCCCACTTTTTAAATGCAAGTGAAGTCGACACATAGGTCATCCATTCGGTGCACGGCACAGTGGTTCAGCATCTGTTTACGGCGTGAGCCCCACGCTGTCTGTACCCACCCGACACCAGCTGCAGTGACCACAGCATGCTGACTGCACTCCCTGTGCTGCCCCTCACACCCCCGTGACGTGTCCCACAGCGGGGAGTGTGTGCCTGTCACCTCCTCATCCGTCCCTCCACCCCATACCCATCTTTTACCTGAATTTTTCACGTTTTTCTTATTCAAGTGCAACAGCTCTTTACAAAACAAAGACATCTTTCCTTTGTTCTCTGTGTTGCAAATACTTTTTTTGTCTTTTGACTTTATGGTGCTTTTTTCTTCTTTTCCATAAAAAGGAATCCAAGTTGAGCCACTCCATCCGCACTGTTTTGTGGCCACCCCACCCCACCCCTGCCCGTACCCTTGACTGTGGGTCATGGATGCTTTCTCACTGCTTATGCCGGGGTTGCTGCATTTCACCCCGCAGGATCGAGTCCCTCGAGTTCCTGGACGAGATGGAGCTCCTGGAGCAGCTCATGCAGCATTACTGCCTGTGCTGGGCGACCAAGGGCGGAGCCGAGCTAGGTACCGTGTCCCCTGCTGTCACCCAGAAAGGGGCCTTGTGGCTACAAAGACAGTCAGGTGCCTGTGGGGCTTCCGGCCCCAAGGTAGCTGCAGGACCGTGAGCGTGTCCCTGATGAGCTGTCACACCTGCGTGTTTAGAGCACACAGGCCTGGCGAGCAGTCAGGTGGGGCATCCTCAGCTGGAGGAGAGAAGCCCAAGAGTTTAAAAGGAATCTTCAGGGAGTTCCCTGATGGTGTAGTGGCTTAAGGCTTCGGCGCTGGCGCTGTCATCGCTGCGGCCTGGGTTCGATTCCCAGCCCAGGGAGCTACCCACATAACCAAAAAGCAAAAAAAAAAAAAAAAAGAAAGGAATCTTCATGAGTCACCAGCATTTGTCATCTTAATCAGCTTGTCACCAGCCTTGTTCACTGGTGGACAGACAGCTCATGGCCTCTCTAACAAACCCTTGTAGCTCATCCCCTTGCGATTAAGGACAAGTGTCCCAGCTGGCTGAGCAGGGCCTTGGGGACAGCACTCAGTTCGTGTCCCGCCCCCCCCCCATTACCCATGCTGGCCCAGTTGCCCTGTCCAGCTGCCCATGCGGGCCCTGCTCCCACTGGGGGCGGGCCCCTGGGCGTCCCCCCCAGCCCTGGAGACGATGTGAGGTCCGAGCTGCAGCCTTGAACGTCGCAGCTGCGCCTGCAGGTTCCAGCAGACGCGTCCGCTGGCGCGCAGCCTGGCACAGGCCACTTGTGTGGACCAGGGAGTGGCACGAGGACTGTCTCCCCGTGGGCCCCTCCGGGCTGACCCCGTGCAGCTCCTCGGGCCCGGGCTCTTTGCACAGCTCGGCAGTTTGCTCCGCTGTTTGCTTCGGATTTAGAGTCAGTCCTTGGTGGGGGGGGGGATTGGGGGGGGGTTCTGCCCCGCCCCTCCTAGCCCCGCCCCTCACTGCACGTGCGCACTCCCCTTCCCCACGCAGGTCTGCAGGAGATCACGTTCGGACAGGGCTCGAGCTGAGCCGGAAGCTGGAGCCACTGGCCTCTGGTCCTGAGCTTCAACGAGGCCTCGCCTGCCCGTGTGTCCCACACCCGAGAGACCTGTCACCAGGGCTGTGACGGCACTTCCTGTCCCCGCTGACTTGTCCTCTAAATAAACCTGCGTTGCAGCCGCCCTGTGCTGTCCTTTGCTCCCCGCGTGGCTCTGGGCCACCCGAGCTGTGTCCTGACCCCTGTGTGATCCTGACTTGCTGACATGACCTGGATGCAGCCCATGCCCTTGACCCCTGTGGGACTTGCTCTGCGCTCCTGTGCAGCCTGTGGTGCTGCACCTCGCCCGGCGACCCTGGGCCTCCCTGGCGGGGCCCTCTGCTCCTGTCTTGCTGTCACCAGGGAGCCTGCGAAGGCCTTCCTCCTGGTCACTGTGGCGGCTGAATGGTGGCCCCTGCAATGTCCTCCTACCCCGCAAACCTGCGGACGTGTCACCCCGTTGCCGGTGTGATGAAGGGTGTGGAGGGGCCATCAGCCAGGAGGATGTGCTGGGCCCAGCAGAACCTTGGGGAGCGTGGAGGGCAGAGGCGGCCTGTGAGGCTTTAAGACACGGCTGAGGTCTTCATGGGGACAAGGCTCGGGGCCTGCAGGGCCTCCAACGCAGTGGGCTCCCCACTGAGCACACCCCAGCCCCGGCTCCGAGGTGCTGGAGTTCCGAGCAACGGAGCGTCTCCTTGCAGGTGCCCGGCGTCCACCAGTCCCCACGGTGCCGTGTTCTAGAGTAGAGGGTGGGCGGGTATGAAGGGCGCCGTGGGGTCTGCATCCCGTCCGCCCCTTCAGAAGAATGACGCGGCGGGGTTCACCTGAACCCGTAACGTGTCCCGTGCCAGAAATTGCGTGCCGTGCAGCTGTCGCCCACGCACACATGCCGATGTCCTTAAAAACGTACACAGACGTGCTCACGCCCAACACACTGCTCCTTGCTTTTCTCACATAAGGAGACCCTCACAGTTTAATAAAGAAGTCTTCGCACGGGAGCGCGCGGGCACCTACCCGTTTCTCCCACCGCCCGCGGGGCTTTCCCCGGTTTCCACGCCGCAGAACGTGACAGCTGTTCTGGCTGCTCCCGGGCGCCGTGCCTGCACGTGAGGGGCAGGACGTCAGCGGTGGGGTGGCGGGGCAGAGGGGGGCTGTGCCTCGTACACTGGACGGTCGCTCGTCTGCCCTTCGCCCCCCGTGGGGTTTGAACGCCTCCGTTTTGTCATCCCAGAAAGACAGCGATGCCGGACTGGTACCAAAGGGGACGTGCCCGGCTGTGGCGCGCCGTCCTGTGTGAGGGGGCGAAGCCACCACGGTGGGGCACAGCTGTACCCCTGGGCTCACCGGCCGTTTCCTTACTAGCCTGCCGCCTGACGGAACCCCGGGTCTCGCCGGTGTGTGAGGACCTGGTCCGTGACGAAGTCAATTTGCCGTGTGGCGGGGGGACGTGGGGCAGGTCTTCTCCTGTTCCCTCTGTCTTGTCTGTGTGTCAGGGTGAGCTTTCCTCTACAGCTGTTTTGTCTTCTCAATGCAATCCAAGTACCTTTCTGACACGGAGCTTTCGGCTTCGGGGTCACTGCAAGCGCACGTGCAGCTGCAAGGACAGGTGCAGAGTGGTCCCCAGTCCCCCCGGCGGCCACGTCGACACGGAATACAGCACAGTCCCTGTCCCTGGAGAATTCTGTGAAAAGCAAGGCATGCCTTCCCTTTAACTGGAAGCTTTTTTTAAAAAAATAAAAACCTGATGATGATGATTTCTGTGTGCAAGACCAGACTCCAGTTACTCGGGCAGCAGGACCGCGTGGAGGTCCCGGGAGCACAAGGACACGATTACTGGGAGCCGAGAAGCTGCGCTGTGCCGGGGCTGTGCGTTTGTGCCGTCCGCGTACAGGGGGGAGCCACGGCCGTGGTGGCAAGGACCCCGTTGGCCGCGTGGGTTCAGAAACAGAACATGGCACGGTGGCATTTCACCAAGTCTGACGAAGAAAGGGCCACGGTGTTAGCCGCAGCCGTGGCTGCACGCCAGCTGCACTGTTCGCTGCGGGCCTGGGTCGGGGACAGGCCCTCCTCGGGAGGACTAAGTGACACAGATGAAGCCGGGACCCGCCGTGTGGGGCTAACCACTGACATGCAGGTGCCCTGGGCCCCTGGTCCTCACCTAAGCCCCTCCCACTCATCCTGACACCCCCTGGCTTCTGACCCCGACGTCCCTTCAGCTTTGCTGCTGCCCAGTCTTGCCCCGTGACTCAGGGTCCTGCTCCTGCTTATGGCACTTCCGTTCCTGCCCAGAACGTTCTGCCCACCCGTAGGCGAGACTGAGTAGCTCCAACCAGAGGTCACCACATCCTCCGAGCCCCCCCTCAGCCACCTTTCCCTTCCCTTGGAGAACTAGGGCCTGAATTGTCACCCATGAAGGTGACCGCGGATGCAGACGGCTGGACCCTCTGGCTTTGTGACGGAGGGACACGAGCGGCCTGTTGGCCCAGGTTGGGTCATCCTGGCGGTGTTTTATCTGAAGGTGGCTTTGCTGTCACACCCGGCTCCGTGCAGGAGCTATTTCTGTGCCTGACACATCTCCCTGAATTGACTGTGAGGTTCTCAGAGGTTACCTCCTGATCACCTCTGTCCTGGGTGACAGGTGCGCCCCAGGGTGACTCAGGGCTGCCCTGGCCCCACCCTCCAGACACCAGGGAGACGCTCCCTTGCTCTGATTTCAGAATTCTGAAATCTGGGAAGCAAACGGTAGCTGGAGAGAGGGAGAGACAGAGGAGCCAACGACTAGCAGGAAAAAGGGACTTTTTTTTTAATCCATCAAGAAAGATGACACTCGTGTGTGTGGTGGCGTCATTCATAACCAAAAAGTAGAGGCGACCACGTGGCCACCGACGGCTGGGTGGGTGAGAAATGGAGTGTGCTGTACGCGTACGAGGGCTGTCCCTTACGGTGCGCGGCCACGTGCTGTAAAGCACGAGGCGGCCGCGCCTGGATTTCTCCCGACAGCCCTCGTACAACCTGTGTCCCACACTACAGTGTGGGCGGACCCCGGGGACGTTACGCCGAGTGACAAGGACAGATCCTGCAGGCCGCCGCCTGTGCGTGTCACTGAATGGCCTGCAGGGCTACTTAACACTGGAGCTACCCTCAGACAACAGGTCACACGGTGGCTGGCAGGTGTTGAGTGCCACCGTGTCTCCCTCGAACACTGAGAATTGCCCCCCACATCCCGAGTTCACCGTGGTGCCCCGGTGACAGTCTGGCATGTGCAGGTTTGTGTCACAACACGTCCAGAGCACTTGGTCGTGGGGCTAGTGTGGGGGCCTGCGGGTGTCACTGACCACCCTCCCTTCTGGTCCCAGGGCCAGTGCCACAGCGCTGGTACCGGCGCGTCCCTGGAGGAAGTGCAGTGCACGGAGAGGAAGCGGACGCTCTCGGCTGCACGGCGCGCTCACGGCAGCGTGGGGACCAAAGCCGGGGCCGCCCGATTCCACAGTTGGCGGCTTCGCACGGGGCCGGAGGCCTGCGCTGCCCGTCTCTGCGGTGCACGGCCATACGTCTGCCCGCTCAGCCCCGGGCCTGGCGACGGGGTGCGCGACGGCGGGTTTGGGACCCATATCTGAGGAGACGTCCGTGGGAATCAGTGGGGAACCACTGAAGTTTGCTGTCACTTGCCATGTGTGGCCCTGAGTCGGGGGTCCTCCTCGTGTCCACGTGCTGATGGTGACAGCAAGAGGCTGGGGGTGACCCGGAGCACTCCCCAGAGCAGCAGCTACGCCAGCGCCTTTCCCCCTGGTTGGCAGGAAGGTCACTAGTCCCCGACTGCCCTGCCCTGCCCAGCTGAGAGCTTAAAGGACTTGTTTCCTCCTCCTGGTCCCAGGGCCACCGCCCACTGGACTTCACTGCTTTCTCGGCACCTTTAAAAGGCTGGAGCCTGCAATGGGATCGGCAGCTGCCCGGAGATAAGTGTCCAGGGCAGCAGCTGCGCGTTCCCAGCACCTCAGCCAGGAGCCCGGTCCCGTGTCCCGACATCAGGAGACGTGAGCCCACTGCCGGCCCCCTCCCCTGTGGCCCCGGGGTTCACTCAGGGCTGGGGGGCTCCCCACCGCCCGCCCACACTCCCTCCACTTCCGCAGGCGGTGGCGTCTATGCGTGGCCTTGAGTTTGGCAGTGACGGGGACGAGGAGCCGAGCATGGGGGCCCGGTGCCGGGGGTCCTGGTACGAGCGGCTGCTGCAGCCCTGCCTGGTGGAGCTGCTGGGCGCCGCCCTCTTCATCTTCGTCGGGTGCTTGTCGGTCATCGAGAACCGGCCGGAGACCGGGCTGCTGCAGCCGGCGCTGGCGCACGGGCTGGCCCTGGGCCTCATCATCGCCTCGCTGGGGGGCATCAGGTGAGACCAGCCTGTGCGCGAACGCCGCGAGGGGGCCGCACGCTCGGGATGGTTGGGGTGCGGGCTCGGGGCCAGATGCCGGGGCTCAGACCCCAGCCCTGCAGCCTCGGGGCTCTGCCTCCACACTCTGACGTCCCACCGAGAATGGGGGGACACGCAGCACGAGCAAAATTCGTCGTCTCGCAAGCTCACACGTGCACTGTGGTGCTGACATGTGCCAGGCGCGTGTCGTCCCCACAACAGCCCCGTGGGGACGTGCTCTTATCGTCCCCGCTCCCCAGCTGTGACACTACAACCATGTGACTGGCCCATGGTGACATGGCTGCTGAGCCGTAGAGCCAGGGGCCCGGCCCCAACGTGAGAGCCTCCCGAAGGGCAGCGGGAGAATGAAATGATGTCACGAGCTGAGTCCGTGCAGTAAGCGCTCGGCCACTGTGGCTTGCTGTGTCGCTGTCACCGTTAGGCTGGGGGCTGACTCCAGCCTGGGGTCCCCTGGGGCAGCAGGTCGCAGAAGGAGCGGTTTTGCACGTGGCCGCCCGGGAACCTGAGTGGTCTCAGCCCCTGGGTGGTGCAGGGCCCGGTGGGCTCCTCCTCTGCCCCTGTCTGGACAGGGGGCTGTGAGACCAGAGTGACCGGTACTGTGCCACCTACTTGCAAGTTGCTGAGAGTTGATCTTAAAATCCTCATCACAAGCAAAACGGTTCTGTAAGTGTGGGTGGTGACGATGTGAGCTAGACTTACTGGGGGACCGAGACATAATGTGTACAATACAGCATCCTTGTGCGGTCCACCTGACACCGAAATAACGCTTGTCCATGATGCCTCAATAAAAAAATCAGAAAGGAAACAAAACAGGGTTTTCATTGGCTGAGCAGTGGACCAATCAGGGCCTGATTTCTCACCAGGCAAGGCCAGGAAGCCTCCCCACCCCCACCCAGGTGCAGTGTTTGTCTCTGACCAGCCGGGAGGTTGTCTGTAAGGGCTGGAGGGACGGTCCTTCCTCAGGGCCATCCTGGGGTCTGGGCGTCGGGCAGGCTGGGACTGCCCTCCCCACCCCGTGTCCCTTGCACCAACCAGCATCTGCTGGGGTGGCATGAGGACAGCGTGGTGACTGTCATCTTGGACAGCCCGTGGCTGACGCTGGTGCTGCAGGGCTAGCCTGGACGGGTGCTGGGACACTTTGCCTGGGCACAGCCTGGGCCCTGCCCTCGTGACTAACTTCTGCTTTTGCGGTGACAGTGGCGGACACTTTAACCCCGCGGTGTCCCTGGTGGCCATGCTGGTCGGAGGCCTGCACCTGACGATGCTGCTTCCGTACTGGGTCTCCCAGCTGTGTGGGGGGCTCATCGGGGCCGCCCTGGCCAAGGTGGGTGCCGCCCAAGGAGCTGGCTGGTGGCCTCGGCTCTCAGGGGGCTGTTGGGGGGGACTGTCCAATCTTTCCTCCAGTACGATCGGGTGGGCCTTTCTCCACTGGGGAGGGGGACGTGCAGCGGGTCTTCGGTTGGCTCCAAACCTGCCTCGCTCTGCCCGTGTCTGGATACGGCCCTTCCCTGGACAGAACAGGAGGCAGAACTCAGGACGGGAGTCCACGTCCGGCTTCCAGGTGGACTTGCTAGCTCGTTTTACAGATGAGCAAACGAGGCCCCGAGAGGGCCAGTCACACGCAGCCTGACATACAAGCTGGCCGAGCCGGACGTGGCCCCGGAGGTGTGTGACCGGATACTGGACAGCTGGGGGCGGAGCTCATTAGGCCCCTCCCCTCAGCCCTGCCCTCACTTTGCAGGCGGTGAGTCCCCCGGACCGGTTCTGGAATGCGTCAGGAGCAGCCTTTGTGACGGTGCAGGAGCCGGGGCAGGTGGCGGGGGCGCTGGTGGCAGAGATGATGCTGACCACGCTGCTGGCACTGGCCGTCTGCATGGGCGCCATCAACGAGAAGACGCAGGGCCCACTGGCCCCGTTCTCCATCGGCCTGTCCGTCACCGTGGACATCCTCGCGGGGTGAGTGCCCCCTGCCCCCCGCAGTGGGACAGCAGCTCCCGCCAGGCCCACTGTGTCACTTACGCGTACTGTTGGTGGCCTAGGGAGGGGACTCAGGAGGTCAGGCTGGGTCAGGGGTTATTTCTCCCATTTCGTGTATGAGGAAACTGAGGCTCAGAGAGGACACACGTGACATATTGAAGGCCATTGGGCAGCCCCAAATGAAGTGACAGCGATGGGACAAGAGCCCAGCTGTCCTGCTAAAGAGGGAGAGGGGCCCCCTGGGAGGGAGAAGGGCCCTCGGGAGGGAGCGGAGCCCCTCAGGAGGATGAGGAGCCCCTCGGAGCTGTCCGGGCCGACAGCTTCCCGGCTCCGCCCCTCGGCCCTGTCCGTCATCCTCTGGGAGGCGGAGTCGGGGAGGCGGCGAGGAGGGTGTAGCGCGCGGCGATCTGCTGCCCCCTCGTGGCTGTTGGTTCACACGTCTGTGGACGCGTCCCTTTGGCCTTGGCCTTGGCTGTGGGGTCGCGCCGACGGGCAGCTTGAGTGAAAGGGACGAGGGTACAGACGCGGGCACCAGAGAGGGGCACTGGGCACCGGTCCCTGGGCAGCAGGTGCCGCGCCGCTGCATCAGACGCTGTGCATGCGTCACCCTGCGGGACAGGGCCCCGCGTGCGTTCTCTCCCTGCCTCCTGACGGCCACCCGTGAGGCGCAGGAGCGGGTACACCGACGCCACGCACCCGCGGGCAGTGGCGCTGGGTTTTGCATCCAGGTCCACTTGAGGGCAAAGGTCACATGACTGACAGCTGCTTGACTCTGGGCCCACCCGCCGTCCCTGCCGTCACCCACCAGGAGCTGGTTTCCGCACCTCCTTCTAGAAGGCGGGTGGGGGGTGGCCCACTGCACGCCCCCGGGGCCAGCCCCTTCGTGCTGCTCCCAGCCCTGTCCCTGCGTTGGCTCTGGAAGGGGGGTTGTGTGTGTGGTGTGACCTGGGACCCTGGGGGAAATGAACTTGGGGTGACGTGGGGCCTGGCTGGGGTCCCGGTGACCAGTGTGCTGGCCTTTTGCAGGGGCGCTGTGTCCGGAGCCTGCATGAATCCTGCCCGGGCCTTCGGACCTGCCGTGATGGCCGGCCACTGGGACTACCACTGGGTCTACTGGCTGGGCCCGCTCCTGGGCAGCCTGCTTGTGGGCGTGCTCGTCAGGTAGGGGTGTGACACGGGCTCACTGGCCCCGCCATGGGCAGCCGGTGACAGTCCCCAGAGCGTCCGGGGCTAGAGGACTGGTGTCTCCCCTGGGTCTGTGGGAGAGAAAATGCAACGATGAGCACTCTGGGACCTGTGCTTGCAGGTGACAGAAACCCCTCTCAACACAGCTCGTCATATAAGGGACTTCTTTGGCCCCTACAACTGAGCCGGTCACAGGCAGTGCTGGCTCCCTGCAGGCGTTCACATAACGTCTTAGGACTCGACTTTGTCACAAACTCTGTCCTCTGGGCAGGTCCCATGCTCGGCGAGTCCCCCAGGAGGGGACAGAGGTGGCTCCACACAGAGCAGCCCAGGCCTGGGCCTGGCGCCCCCGTCACCCCGCCTGGGGACCTGCCCAGCCTGAGTCACTGTGGCCGTGGGCCCCGGCACTGCCTTGGCCTGTGCTTGGAGCAAGCGCCCCACTCCGCATGGAGTTGGGGTGAGGTCTGAGAGTTGGGGAGCAGTAGTTCCCCCCAGGGGTGCTGTGCAACTGCTGGGGCGGGAGCCCTGCCCACATAGAAAACCATGCTGACACTGTCCCTGAAGCATGCATGGCAGG
Source organism: Lyroderma lyra (assembly GCA_004026885.1). NCBI lineage: Eukaryota > Metazoa > Chordata > Mammalia > Chiroptera > Megadermatidae > Lyroderma > Lyroderma lyra. Next base: position 96,604 of record PVJL010006081.1, read on the forward strand.
GATGCCATCACGTGAGACGCGATGGGGACAGTGCCCCCAAGTTGTACGGTGGGTAAGGCTGTGACATCAGAAGGGTGACGTCTGCTGTGCGGCCTGTCCTCGGCCTGTCTCCCTGGGGGCCTCTAGGATGCGTGGGTCCCGGTCTTCCTGCTCCCGGTCTGGCAGCATCAGGTCTGGACCCGGCGTCTGGGCCTGGAGGACGGGCAGCAGGCTGGTGGGCACCATGGCCTCGCTGCCCTGCGGTCCTGGCTTGGTGAGCTGTCACCGCGGACCTGTCTGCTGCCTTCCAACGGTGCGGATGAGCATTTTCGGGAAAAGCACTTCGCCCTCTCCCCAAGGGCATCTGGAGGTCGAGGCTGGGAACTTCTGGAGCATTCTGGGCCTGGAGATGTGGGCGAAGGGCTGGGTCTCTCCCCTCAGGGGCTCGGAGACCTCACTGGGTCATCCTGGTGCAGGTTCTTCATTGGGGATGGGAAGACCCGCCTGGTCCTGCGGGGGCGCTGAAGACGAGAGCAACCGGGTATCCCTCCGCCCCGCGCCCGGGACCCCTCCATGGACTCGCCCGAGACCCCTCCGCCCTGCGCCCGGGACCTCTCCACGGCCGCGCCCGGGATTCCTCCATGGACGCGCCCAGGATTCCTCCGCCCCGCACCCGGGACCCCTCCACAGATGTGCCCTGGACTGCGCCTGGGCACTGCGTGTCTCGCTGGGGTGCAGGCCCAGGTGGCAGCCACCCTGTGTCCCCTGATGGGGCCTGGCTTCTCAGACGGACAGGCCGCTGCCGCTCCTGAGGGTGCCCTGGGTCCTGGAGCCCCCAGCCTGGGGGACCGTGGGCAGTGCTGCCCCCAGTGGGGTAGCAGCAGCACGTGGCACACGTGTTTCCCAAGGGGAGGCCCGAGGAGCGCAATGCTGTGGGCCGAGGGGGCCGGCTGCGTCCCTCAGCTCCCCTCCCCCTTCCTCCTCTCCGTTGCCCGGTCCCAGGCGGGCCCACCGGGGTCTGACCATTGCCCTGCTTCCTGAGCTGCCCATCTAGCTTTGCAATAAATCAGCCAGCACTTCCGCCCGCATGTCCACTGGCTTGCCTCTCCATTCAGAAAGGGGCAGGGTTGGGCAACAAACAGAGGGCCGGTGGGCGCCGGCAGTCCGGGGGTCTCCTGGTGAAGGCGTGAGTGTGGCTCTGCGTCTAACGCTGCCCCCTCTGCCCCTCCCCCGCTTCATCCCCCTCCCCCACC
>PVJL010006082.1:0-23551 GCA_004026885.1 Lyroderma lyra
ATTCCCAAGATTTCACCAGGAAACTATTAGAAACAATAAACAAATATAGTAAAGTCACAGGATACAAAATGAATGTACAAAAATCAACAGCATTCCTTTATACAAACAATGAATCCTCAGAAAAAGAAATGAGGGAGTCAAATCCTTTTGCTATCACAACAAAAAGAATGAAATACCTGGGAATTAACTTAACAAAGAACATGACAGACTTATACACGGAAAACTACAAGACACTTTTGAAAGAAATTGGAACAGACTTTAAGAGGTGGAAAAATATCCCCTGTTCATGGATAGGAAGACTTAACATTGTTAAAATGGCCATTCTGCCCAAAGCAATCTACAATACCCATCAAAATCCCACAATCATACTTTCGTGAAATAGATAAAAGAATTATTAGATTTATATGGAACCATAAAAGACCTCGAATTGCCAAAGCAATACTACATAAAAAGAATCAGGCTGGTGGAATTACACTTCCTGACTTCTATTTATATTACAAAGCATCAATAGTCAAAACAGCTTGATACTGGCAGAAGAACAGAAATATAGACTAATGGAATAGAACTGAAAACCCAGAAATAAACCCACAAATTTATGGACAAATAATTTTCGATAAAGGAGCAAAAAACATACAATGGGGAAAAGACAGCCTCTTTAGTAGGTGGTGCTGGGAAAACAGTGAACTCTTTCTCCATATACAAAACTTAACTCAAAATGGATTAAAGACCTTCATATCAGACGTGCAACAATAAACTGTATAGAAGAAGACATTGGTACTAAACTTATAGACCTAGGACTCAAGGAAGACTTCATGAACCTGTCCTCAAAGGCAAGGGAAGTAAAAGCAAAAATAAATGAATGAGATTATATCAAACTAAAAAGCTTCTGCACAGCAAAAGAAACCATCAACAAGGCAAAGAGACAGCCAACTGAATGGGAGAAAATATTTGCCAATAACGCATCAGATAAGGGTCTAATATCTAAAATATATAAAGAACTAATAAGACTTAACAACAAAAAAACAAACAAACCCAATTGAAAAGTGGGCAGAAGAACTAAACAGACACTTCTCCCATGAGGAAATACAAATGGCCAGCAGACATATGAAAAAATGCTCATCCTCATTAGCTATCAGGGAAATGCAAATCAAAACCACAATGAGATACCACCTCACACCTGTTAGAATGGCTATTATAAACAAGACAAGGAATAACAAGTGCTGGAGAGGATGTGGAGAAAAAGGAACTCTGGTACACTGCTGGTGGGAGTGCAAACTGGTACAACCACTGTGGAAGGCAGTGTGGAGGTTCCTCAGAAAATTGGGAATGGAGCTACCATTTGACCCAGCAATCCCCCTTCTGGGGATCTACCCAAAAACCTGAAAACCTTTGTCCGCAAAGACTTATGTCCCCCAATGTTCATTGCAGCGCTGTTCACAGTGGCCAAAACATGGAAACAACCCAAGTGTCCTGCGACAGATGACTGGATAAAGAAGCTGTGGTACATATACACAATGGAATATTACTCAGCTGTAAGAAAAGATGAAATACTGCCATTTGCGACAAAATGGATGGACCTGGAGATCCTCATGCTTAGTGAGATAAGCCAGACAGAAAAAACAAAGAACTGTATGACTTCACTCATATGCGGAATATAAACTGAAAGCAAAGAAAAAAGAAATGAAGAAACAAATAACCAATGGACACAATCAATAGTTTAATGTTTATTTGGGGATGAGTAGGATGGGGAGGGGAGAAAGGGGGGGTGGGGGAGGTGGGGGGAAGCTAAATATAAGGTGATGGAAAGAGAAGTCACATTAGGTGGTGAACTTACTATACAACAAGTTGACAATGCACTGTAGAATTGTATGCCTGAAACCTATGTAATCCTTGCTAACAGATGTCACCCCAATAAGTCTAAGAATAAAAATGAATTTTAAAAAAATGATCGATCACCCACAGAATTTGGCTCAAGGTAGTTGTTACCAGAAATAATCAATATACTTATGTGATAGATTTGAGATTTTTTTACCAGTATATTAAAAACAGAAGTTAATTCAGCACTAAATCACAAAGCAATTATTACATCCCTAAAAACAGATTCTCCATGAAAATGTACTACTCTCTCACCAAATATTCAGGAAAAAATTGAAAGAACTTAATTGTTGAACTATTATACTCAGTTTCTTTTTATATTAATTAGAGAATAGAAAAGCGCTTAAATTAGCACCCATGTATTTGTCTAATTATAACACTACCAGGGCATTATCAGATCTAGTTCAAGATTAACGTGATCCATCTCAAGATTAACTACTATGAATCTTTTCTAATTAAATTGCATCCCTCACTGACCTTTCTCTTACTTTATATTTCCTAATTAATAAATATAATCTAAACCACACTAATATGTGCTTATTTGCATATTATATTTTATCTGTTTTTAAGCTGCTGTTTATATTGTATCTTATTTCCTAACTAGATTCTGAACACAGACATTGTATTACTGCTTCCTTTATATCTCTGCAGCATCTGGTTAGACAGTGCATATAAAACAGATATTTAATAAATGCTTTTGAAAGTTGAAATTGCTCTACTTAGATTTTGGAATATGTCATAATGCCAACAAATATGATTTGCCAAAATAAGATTTTATATTTGTAGCTAAGCATAAAAAGCCTATTAGATTATAGAAATTAATTGACCTGTACATTAATGTGTTTATGAAACTGATACCTCTGTTGACACAGGTATTAGTGCAGCTATCACAATATTATCAATCATAAATAGTGTTTAAATTAAAAACCATAATTTTCATATTATAATTTCTTTTTAAATCCAACACCTCAACAGAAACTTAAATTATATAGTATATAAAAAGTGATGGTCTCCAAATTTTATTATATTTATTAGGGCAAAATATAAAGCAGATTAATTGTGAAAGACAGCTTTTCCCTAGTAAATTTATAGCACCACCTCATTTGTCTGGCAAACTGCTTTCCAGAATTTTTAAGCATCAAGGAAACCTTTTCACTCCAATTTGCTTGATGAAGAAAATGGGAAAGGAGAAGAGGGTGGGGGAAAAGGAAGGTGGGGGGAAAAGGAAGGCAGAAGTAGGAAGGGTGGGAGGAAGGAAGAAAGAAACAAAACAAACAAACAAAAACATTCACCTCGTTTCACACAAAAGAAATTTTGAGGAAAATTAGCCTTTTTTCAGCTTCAATAAAAACAACAAAGGTTAAAACATAAGGAGATTGATGGATGAAACTCCAAGATTTGTTCGTTTGCCACACTGTCTTATGAAGGTTAAATAAGAAACCAACCATTTTCAATGAAGGCCAATAGTTATAGGGAAAAAAAGAAAAAAACAGGAGATAAGGGAAACAAAAATGAGAAAGTAAAAAGGGTAAAGGAAACCAAAGAAGTGCTGGCAGCAGTCACTAACTGGGAATTATAATGGTGATGGTAGTGAAGGGAAAAAATCATTAGCACGGCTTAAAAATAGTAATGGCAGTAATGACTCAGATATATCCATAAAATGCTTGTAACAGTCCCTGGCATATAATAAGCACTCAATAAATTGTAACTGTATTCAAAGTGTCATAAATAATAAAGATAATAAAGACAGAAATTAAAAGTAGCAAAATGAGCTTCAGTCAATCTGACAATAATCTCCAGAATAGATAAGAGACAGAACAGAGGCTCTCCATTCCAATGCCAGAGAACAAAAGCAAGAATGAGAGAGGAAGAGAAAGTGGGAGAAATTGTTTTCGTGGGGACGGGGACAAGAGGAAAAGAGAGAACTGAAATGCTTACATCATAGCTAGCTGCTTGGGGTAAACATTTGTTCCAAGTACACCTGAGGGCACTATGATTGCATCATGCAACACAGCATTCAGCTGTATTTTCTATGCCATCTATCTTTGTATATACACCTATTTGAATAGAATCCAACATAATTTAAGTGGCTCGGGCACATGTAATTCACTAAAGTTTTTATTAAAAGAGATAAACTTCAAATATTGGCTGGTAGTATCTCATCAATCTAGAACAGCGCGACCCACAGGTTGAGAATCGCTGATAGAACATTCACATAAAAGAAGGATCATTTTATCTTAAAGGACATGTATTATATTAATTCTGATGTTTCTACCTACAACTTTGGAGTAAAAGATACCTGTAAAGGAATAGGCTTTATGCTGGTGATGCATAATATCCTCTCCACAACTATGTAATTTTATCCATATGTAATTTTAATTTTAGAATATTGATTTTTTTAAACTAGAAATAACTTTAGAGAGCATATCTTAAAATGCATACATTTACATATATGTAGTTCACTGCCTATGAAATTTCATTTTACTAACACAAAGAAAAGGTTAAAGACACAATAAAACAAATACATAGTTTTGTGAAGATAGCTCCCACCATGATTACAACATGTTCTTCATGCTTCTGAAAATAAAAATCTCTGCTTTCCTAAAAAAATTAATTCCTACAAAGTAAAAACATTAAGGAACAGAATTTACCCAAAACATCAATATCTTATGGCATTATGAAAAGTTTAGCTGCTTATCAGTTAGGAGGAAGAAAATTTTATATTAATGGTATATAAAAGCAGATAGATCACAAAGAAAACCATTTCAAATTATAAGTGCAAAAGAAAATATTAAAGTTTTTATCTCCACTAACAACTAGGTTACTGAGAATATTAGATAGCCAAATTATGTAATATAAAAATAAAATTTTAAATAATGTAACATTGTCTATGGGTACACAAAAGAAGGGAGGAGTTGTTAGATCATTCAAAACATCACCCACCACAAAGCCAATTTCATGTGTAAATACTGTGAACACCTCTTAAATATTCTCTGGAGTATGCAATGCATGTTACTATGTATGGAAAAATTTAAGGTTTCTTTCAGTTCAGAAACTAAATGGATTTTTGTCAATTTTACAATAAAAAGATCTTTGCTTGTTTATTAGTTTTCTTCTTCACCTTTAAATATCTTAATTAAAATTTCCCAGGGAATCACAGTAATGGCCTATAATTGTTATAAACATTTTTCTGGGCATATAAATTTAAGAGAGATGAAATAAGAGTTTCTAAGTACATTTTAAAACAAAGTCAGACTTCAGTATATAATTTCTTTATATACATATTTTTTAATATTCATTTTTATTGTTAGACTTATTGGGGTGACATCTGTTAGCAAGGATTACATAGGTTTCAGGCATACAATTCTATAGTGTACTTTACATAATTTTAACATAATAACATTTCTTACTCAGATCAGGACAGGAAATTCTAAGGTGTATTTCAACTCAATAATTTTAGAATTACATTTTATACAATTACTTTTCAAAAAGCAGTAATAAGAAACATATCATAAGTAAGGAAAATAGGAGAAAAAAAGTAAGGCAGATAAAATACCAATGTGACCAGGATTTTCATTTAACTATATGTAAGTATAAAAATGAATGAGAATATAGGGGAAAAAATCATTTTTATTCTCCTTTTCTTATTTTATTTTTCCAATAACTGCTAATACACGAAACAAGCAACATTTATATGAATATAAATGTCTGAAAACCAAACTATGGCAAGTAAATTTATTTGAAAGAAATAAGTAAAAAATTTCCAAATACTTTGATATTTATTTACTGAGCTCTAAAATGATTAAGTTGTCATAATAATTAAATTTGTAAATATTAGTAGTAATATTTACAATAGTAATAATTTAAATTGTCACAATGTATGTGTCATCTGAGATTTTCTTGCCTGGGACAAAATATTAAAGAGAATCTTAGAAACAAAAAACAAAAATATTTAGTTTTAAATTTTAGTTCTTTATCCAAATAAATCATAAAACTTCTGAATTTCAATTTCTATAGAGTAAATTGAAGTTAGAAAGGAAAAGTAAACCACCAATTGCAAAGTATCCTGGAAATACTAATTTAAAAAATAACATCAGTTACAGGCTTGTAGACTCTGGGAACTATGTACTTCATCCACACAGTTTTCTCAGTTAATCCCTACAACTCTTGATGGTAGCTATTTTTCTATACAGTTTCACTGTAAGTAAATTACAGTGCAGATTTAGGCATTTGAACACATGAACACAATTAAGTGGTAAAGTGGAAATTCTAGCACGTTTGACTTAAAATTCTATTTCCTATACTATAAATAGTATTATAACACATACATATTACTATTTTATCCTTGAATTTATCACTATCGCTACAACAAATATTTACGGTATTTGAAGCAATTCAGTAAATGGAATATGTTCTTAGTATATTCTGTTAAGGATACATAGATTAGTTATTTTAATTTAATAGACTTTTCAACTGATTAACAAATTATAATGGGAAATATAATAGGTATAATAAAAAGTTAATATATGCAAACTGAAAATATTTAAATATTTATTTTGGATAAAAATTTGACAATGATTATATTAAAATGTATTTTATGATCTTACATCAATGGGTTAATTTGACAAAATTATAGCTTTAATTCAAGCTGTTATCAGTGTCTTTAAATTCATTAAATATGCAGTAATTTAATTTGATACCATATAACTTATATAAAAACAAAATACTTTACCTTTTGAGGCCTGCATGCACCCTCAGTGATATGCCCAACAACTTTTTTCAATATTTTTTCAACACCTAAAATTAAGTATAACATAACTGAAAATTTGTTGTCCATATTACAGTTTGCTTTACAAACATTCAAAAAACTAACAATCAATGATACATTAATGGCACTAATAACAAACATTTGAAATAACCTTGTAATATTTTATTAACTTAATATATTTTAGGACATTAATAATTATGTTAATATCTAAGTTCAGAGCCCTGTCAATTCCTTTGACTATTGAATAATAAAGGAGACATTATTTATTTGTGAAAAAGTAAATATATGAGTCATGGGAAAAAAGGATTGTAAAATACTAGAACTGTTCAGAAAAAGTCCAGTCATTAATGCCTCTATCTTTCACATTGCATTGCTGGATACTTTCTGAACAGCATTTGCATATTAATTGAAGAAAGTTATATGAAGACATATTAGCATTTGTTCTATAAATATCTTATTCTAGGCAGTGAAGGCAAACACGTAAGTTGAAGGTATGAAGGTGGAAACCACATCTTGGAAAAATTGACATTTATGAAATATCAAATATTTATCAAGCTCTTTATTGGGTAATGGATGTTGCCTACTTATAACTACCTTTATCTTTATAGATGGTAAAACCAAGACTTAGAAGAGTTAGGCCATTCCCACAAAATAACCTATTTCATTTATCTCCAATCTACTTTTGTTCCACTTCTTCATGTTGCCTCTAATAAAAACTTTACTAAAAACATTTTTTAAGTAATAGGTTTTCAAAATTTTCAGTCAAGATGGAGAACTAGGTAAATGCTGTGCTCAACTTCTCTGAAGACCACATCAATTAAAACTAAACTATAGAAAAACCATTATTGAGAATCGTCTGAAGTCTAGCTGAACGGAAACCCTACAACTACACACATAAAGAAGAAGTCACCTCAAGACGGCAGGAGAAGCAGAGATACAAAAGATATGGTCCCACACCCACATCTGACCATTAAAAACTGGGAGAGCTACCTCAGCCATGGATATCCCCCTCTCAAAAAATGAGGGGTCCCAGCTCCACACCAGGCTATCCAGCCCAGAGTTCCAGTGATGGGGAGAGAAGTCCCTATAACTTCTAGCTGTGAAAATAAGCAGAATTTGTAGCAGAGTGACACTAAGGCGGTTGTATTTTCAGGCACTCCTCTTAAAAGGACCATGCATGGCCTTACTCAACTGATATTCTAACTCTTTCTGAGCTCCAGCACTGGTGAAACAGCTAGAAAGGCACCAGGGATATTTGGGTAGAAACTCAATTGTCTAGCTTCAGGGTAATAACTGAAGAGGCAGCTTTCTCCTGGACTGAGGAGCTGGAGGAAGACAATATTTCTTTGTTGAGCCCTACCCTCTCTCAGAGATGCCTCCCTCCTTCTCGTGTGCAGATGCCAGCAGCTGTAATACCTGAGTTTCAATCAAACTGGCTATCACCTTTGTCTGCCTCATGCTAGTGATTCCCTGAGACCACAACACACCAACTTTTGGGCATACTCAAGCAGCTTCCAGTGGCTATTTTCTACAAATGACCTGTCTTAGCTCATGCTGCAGAATTTTCTAAAAATCTCTCAAAGTTTCACAAAACTCAAGCAAGCACCATCTGACTTCAGCAGGTTCTGTATCACTGGCCGCACAGCCCTAAGCCTGCCACTAGTAAAAGTGGGTCTCGGTTTGCAGATTGACCTCTGGAGGCACCTCTAAACCCAGTAAAGGCAGTAGCCATCAGCAGATTGCTTTGTGGCTCATATCTGGTGGTTCCTGGAAGATTATAAGCTGTGACTGACTTTAACTTGCAAGTGTCCCCTTCCACAGGGCCCCAGGTCTAGCACCTCCTAAGGCTAGTTTCTGACCAAGCTGGAGCATCATCTGGGCACCTCTAAGGATAACACACCCAAAGGGCAGACTAGGTAGGCACCAGAGCCCTGCTGAAGCAAACCCTGGCCTGTAAAATCAGCCCTTTCACTACAGCTCTACCACAGTAGTCACAGCTAGTCCTCACTACCAAGCAGCCCGAGGGTCAATTCCTCTCACTGAAGTGAAAATAGTAACTAAAGCTCAACTACAAGGGGCACACACAATCCATACAAGGAACACACCTGGAGCATCCAGCTCTGGTGACCAGGTGTTACCAGTTTCAGTTGCTGCTTGCCACCTCCAAAAATCAAGACAAGGTTGGTGGAAAGAAAAGTAGGTTTATTCAAAATGCCAGCATTCAGGGAAGGCAGTGGACTCTTGTCTCAAAGACTACCTTCCCCAATTCTAGCAAGGCCAAAAGGTTTTATAGGCATGTAAGTTGAGGAGAAACAAAGAAAGATGGGGAAGAGGGGGTTGGTCATTGTGGGAAAAATGGAGTTGCTCAGGCTTTCTCACTGAGCTTCCACCAGAAAATGACACAGTATGTCTTGCATGTATCCTGGAGGCAACCATTTTGTTGTTTATGCACCCTATGAGCTCACACTTGGCAGTCTGCCACCTTTGTCCCCCTGCCTATATAAGGGAATGGGACTTTCCAGGAGAGAGATTCTTGGATGCCATGTTTGTTGCTGCGTTACTTATGGAATAAAAATGCTATGTCTCAAATGCCTGTAGCTCCACAGTTTTTCTTCATTCTGCCCAGTCTGCCAGAATCCAGTGTGCACTTCTCCAGGCTCAATCATTTGCAGTACCATTGGTGTAGTTGGCAGAATTTGCAGCAGATGGATATGCAACCGATTCACCCTCCAGAGGGTGGAATTGTGGGTTGGATTGCCATGAACCTGTGGTACTCTATGGCAAGCCTCCTCTTTGAGGGGACAGCTCTTTAGGGGTGACCTGAGGTGGATGGGAAGCCCATTTGTATGTAGAAGGCTCCCAAGCTCTGGGAAAAACCTTCGACAAGAACACTTGCACAGCATTCAGGGCCATGGATTGGCTCTCTTTTACAGCCTTGCAGACAGAGATGGAGATGACTCTGCAAGAAGCAGCGTGAGTCCAGGCACTCCAGACTGAACTGGACTTGATGAAGGCTCAAGTACAAACGTTAAAAAAAAAACCAAGTGGCTGCTGAGACGAACACTGACATTCATGGCCAGAATCTCCCATTGCTGTGATAAACTCCTCAGGGGAGGACGGGGAACTGAACTGCAATTCTGTGCCCACCCTGTAGTGACACAGAAAATGAAGTCCCAGCAGCCAATGGCCCAGGGGTCCAACCTGCAGGTGCTCCCAGATTACTGAATTCCCTATATATCACCCATCTACTCAGGCTGAATCGGTACAGTTGGACAAACAATTCCAGCAAAAGACTGATAAACCCCTCATCCCCTGGCTTTTGCAGCTATAGGATTTGAGAGTGGATGGCATAATGTGTATGGAACAGGAAATGGAGAAATTAGCCTCTTTGTACATATCCCTCACTGCACTGGTGATTGCAAAATAGCTGTAAGTATAAGCAAGGGACCCACTTCATATTGGTGTGGCTCATGACAGCTGTTAAAATGGTATGGGCAAATGCAGGAGATATTCCTGGAATAGCCAGTAAAACACAATCTTATACAGAGTTGGTGCAATTGTTGCAGGAGCTTTATATGCAGAATGCTATGTTCAATTTAAATATTTGAGTCCTAAATGATGAAAGATTTACAGCAGGTATGAGGGACAGGTGAATTGCACAGTGCTCCCTCTTTCCTATTCAGATTATTTGGGGCAATCCTGGCATCTTATGTGGGCTGTCCCATTAATGAAGCCACCATGATGACAGCAAGTTTGAAAAAAGCTGAGACTAAGTGCATGCAAATGGGCATTCATGTGATGGCCAAGAAGGCACCAGCAGCCAAGAGAGATGGACCCCTAAAGGTGACATGAACCCAGATGTGGGTGGATCTGGTGTTGGCTGGGGTCAATAGGGATAAAATTGATGGGAAACCTAATTCTTATCTATTGGAGCTCTGGCAGCATTTAAGGGAGAACCAATGGTTCACCTCACTGGGGAATAATAAGGGAAAAGGGGCCACAAGAAGGTCAAGAGGCCCAAAGCCTGAATGGTCCTCCTCCAGGATCATTTAGTACAGCAGGATGCTAATCTTCCCATTGAGCTCCTCTTCCATTTTGAATAGGGAAAAGGCTGAGAAACCCATCTAAAGGGAACAAATGGGGACTGGAGGCCACATGTGAAATTGGTGATCCACTGGTCCCCAACTAATGTGCAGAGGATTCTGGCCCTAGTTGATAAGAATGCTGAATGTTCTCTTCTGTATGAGAAACTAGAGAAGTTCTCTGGAGTCCCAGTAGTCATTGGTGGCTATGAGGGGCAATGTAAAAACCCACAGACATGCAGACAAATAGGGTTTGTGTGTCACCCATCCCCGAGTATATCTTAGGAGTGGATGCTTTGCAAGGGTTGTGGTTAAATACTACTGCAGGAGAGTTTCACATCTGGATACAGGTGGTGAAGGTAGTGGTATGGGGACATGCTACTTATGTGCCTTTGTAGCTGCCTTCTCTCTGATGGATTATACACACCAAGCAATACAAACTGCCAGGGAGTCATGATGAAATAACTGAGACAATACAGGAACTAGAAAAGGTGGGGATAGTATGCCCCACCCATAGTCCATACAACTTCCCAGTGTGGCCAGTGAGGAAACTAGATGTCACCTGGCAAAATGGTGGTAGACTACAGAGAATTAAATAAGGTGGTCCTCACTTTGCATGTAGCAATCCCACCATCAGTTGTGGACCTGATGGATCATCTCAGCCAGGAGTTGGAAAATTATTATTTTGTTGCTGATATTGAAAATGCCTTTTTCTTCATTGATGTGGCCCTGGAGAACCAAGTCTAATTTGCCTTCACATGGGAAGGCCAGCAGTGGACTTCCCCAGGGGTACTTGCATAGCCCCATGCTGTGCCAGAAACTGGTGTTGGTGGATTTGACACAATGGTCTTAACCCGAAAATGTACACCTTTATCATTATATTGATGACAGCATGTTAACAGGGGACTCTCTTGCAGATTTAGAAGGTGCTGTTCCTGCTCTCCTAACCCACCTGAAAACGTGTGTTGGGTACTCAATGACCAGAAGCTGCAAGGGCCTAGCTTATCTGTCAAATTCTTGGGGTCATTTGGTTGGGTAAGACAAAGGCTATACCCAATGTGTCCATTGATAAAATCCAAGTCTACCCTGTTCCTACCACTGTTAAGCAACTGCAAACTTTCCTTGGGCTCCTTAGATATTGGAGAGCATTTGTGCCCCATTTAGCCCAACTGCTAAGGCCCTTGTATTCCTTGATTAAGAAGGGAGCTCATTGGGACTGGACAAAGGGGGCCCAAGTGGCCTTTGACTCCTTCAATCATACCATTAAAGTGGCCTAAGTGTACATGACACTGCAGAGGGCTTTGACTGGAGCAATGTTCCAAATACCTGCAGCAGCCCGTAGGCTTCTGGTCCCAATTGTAAAAAGGGAATGAGGTTTGTTACTTTTAGTGGAAAAACAATTTGTAGCTGTGTATGCTGCCCTTTTGGCCACTGATAGCATTACAACTACCACCCCTATGACTGCGTGAACCACATATTTTATCATAGGGGGAATATGTGACTGGGCCATGAAACCATGAAGTGGTACCACCCAAACACCTACATTGACAAAATGGGGGTATATCTGCAGCAGCACAATGTTCTGACCAATAGCCCCTTAAGAGCCAAGCTATAAGAAGTCCTTGGGCCTGTGACTTATGCAGCTGTGGGGAAGCCAACCACCCAACACTTGGAAAGTGAGCTGGAGGTCAGTCCCTTTAAAGGGCAAGCCCCTATCCTGGGAGAGGCTTGGTACACAGAGGGTTCTAATAGGGGACAACCCCTGCAGTGAACTGCTGTCACCTTCCATCCTCCCATGAAGACCATTTGGTGTGACACTGGTATCAGACAAAGCAGTCAATGGGCCTAAGTATGGGCTATATGGTTGGTGGTCACTAATAAGCCATCCTCATTGGTAGTCTGTACCAACATTTGGGCAGTATTCAGAGATTTAACCCTCCAGATCACCACTTGGCATCTTAACCACTAGATGGTAATGCACTGACCACTATGGGGTCAAGCCATGTGGCAAAACCTACAGACTCTAGGACATCAGAAAGACGTGAAAATGTATCACATAATGACAATATATCAGGCAATGAAGAAGCAGATACATTGGCAAATGTAAGACGCTTAGAGATCACTCCTGTCAAGAGACATGGTGCAATGGTTGCACTGGCACCTCCTTCATGAGTGACAGAAGACTATGAGGGCAACAGCAAAGTCTTGAAAGTTGCCTATTACTTATGCTGATGTGCTTGCTACTTGCAAGCAATGTGCTGTCTGTTCCAAGGAACATCCCTGAAGGACAGTCACCTTGGACGAGCAAATTACGTGGGGCCAAGTTCCTTTGACTCAGTGGCAGATGAACATTATAGGTCCCCAGCCAATTCAAAAGAGTATCAATATGCTGTAACTGGTGTTGATAACATGATGAGGCTTTTGATCATATATCCAGCCCATCACCCAGATCAATACACAGTACTGCACGCATTGGAAAGCCTCTGTGCTGTGTATAGTCAACCATTGATCATTGAAAGTGGTGAAGCCACACGTTTTACAAGTGCCCAAGTGCAGCAATACTATAATGTACTAATGGTATAGAGTGGAAATGCCACATCCCTTACCATCCACAGGCTGCAGAGGTCATTGAGAGATAAAACAGATTGCTCAAGCATGGCTTGTACTGGTCTGGAATAGCCCAGTCCTTGGTGGAATGGACAAAATGGATTTAGGCAGTGCTACAGACTCTAAATAAATGGAGCAGGAAGAGTGGCCTGGCTCCAGTAGAGGCACTTGTGCACCGAGCATTGGCCCCCATTCAACTACAGATATAAACCAAAGAAGAACTACTGAAAACCAGCTTTGGGTGACAAGGCAACATCTTGTTAGCCCCTACTGATTTAGCCAGAGGGCAACTATTTACCTGGTCTTGGCCATAGACCATACAGATCCTTCATATGAGGTGGGTGGCTTTGTTAAACCCTTGGTGAAAAGATTTGGAGAATACCTTATAGATAACACCTTGGAAAACTGAGCAATGACCCCCTCAAGTTGAAGTGTACTACCTTGGAGGAGTGGACACAACTACATTGTTGAAAGGAATGTTATCTCCTTATGGCCTATTATGAGTTCTCCCATTTTTTTACATGTTGAGTTCACCGATGTGACTGTACAAGCAAAGTGGGTTTGGTACTCATGCCCTGAGAGGTTGCCCCTGCCAGACATTGTGCTGTTGGCTGACAAAACCCTCCCTTGCATCCTTCTGGAGGGCAGAGACCTACCTTTCCTAGTGCCTATAACATCTCTTTTCTTTCTGCCCTTAGTGTTGTATGGATCAACGCTAGTGGAATGGGAACATACTCTGGCTGCTGTGTCTAACCAATTAGCCTGCTGAGTCTGTACCAAGTTATCACTCACCATGACTGGCAGCCTCCCATGGAAGATAAAGCCAGCTACTGCACAGAATTAGACTTGGTTTTGCTACTGGACTGACAAAGATTTCATGCCTGTGTGAACACAACCAAGTGGCAGGTCTTAGCTCTTACCTGAGAGCAAAAAACCAAGACTCAAATGTGGTTTGGTTACCCTATGGAATGGCCTAGGATGGCTCACTCCTGAAGCTGTGGAACTTTCTGTTAAGGCAGCATTATGTATAACCCATGCACAAAAGGGAGATATGAATGTAGGCTGAAACCCCCGATCTCTGAGGTAATCTCGAAGGACACCATTATGCTTTGGAGATGTCCCCCTAGCCACTACAGAGCTTACCTTGTTCCTTGGGCAACCTTGTGGATGTGGCTGGCCCAACCTTCCTGGAAATTGAACTGGCTGATGTACTTGTGGATGACCATATGTTCCTGGCCAAGTCCTCCCTGCTTTGTGTAGCAAACTCAGTAATTGGGGTGCTTTCAAAGCTCACCATAGGGTGAGACACACTGCATGGTGGTTTTACCTACTGGCCATATTTGCCCCTCAAGGAGCAAGTATAGTAAATCAACAAGAGATAACTGCCTTGGATTTGTATACAGCTTGTACCTTTAATGAAACCTGAAAGGCATTATCCCTTTTAAATGCAGAAGTCTATCAGGTGCACAAGATTGTGTTGCAAAATCACATGGCCTTAGATATTCTTACTGCATCCCAAGGAGGGGTTTGTACATTGGTTGGTGCTGAATGTTGCACATATATCCCTGATAAACAACATAATGTTAGTCAGGCATTAAAAGCCTTAACTGCAGAAACTCAAAGCATTGAGCACCTGATGGAGGATCCCTTCCAAGAGTAGTGGGCTTCTCTCACTAATGAGTGGTACATTGCCTTAATCACCCTCATTGTTATTGCCTGCGCTATTATAGTTTACTGTTGTAGTCTCTATTGTTGTTGTGCTGTGTGGAGACAATGTGGCATACTCCTCGCACAGGGGTCATTGTGGAAGACATCTGTGAAGGAGTGGAGTGTAGGGGAAATGGAGTTCCTCAGTCTCTCTCACCGAACTTCTGCTGAAAAAATGATACAGCATGTATTATAAAACCATGACTTGCATTTATCCTGGAGGCAGCCATTTTGTTTATGCACCCTATGATCTCACACTTGGCAGCTTGACACCTTTGCTCCCCCATCTGTATTAATGGGATGGAACTCTCCAGGAGAGAGACTCCTGGATACCATGTTTGTTGCTGCTTTGCTTCTGGAATAAAATGGCTATTTCTTAACTGCTTGCAGCTCCATGGGTTTTCTTCAATCAGCCAGGTCTGCCCTAATCCAGTGCAAACCTCCCTGGTCTTGATGGTTTGCAATACAGTGAGGCAGGCTCAGGGGCTGGTAGTTGAGAAATTAGTTCCCAGAGCTTGGTCTGCTTCAAGATAAGGTTATCTTGGATTCCAGCACTCAGTTGCCTGAGGACTAGGAAATAACTGGGTTCATGAGAAATGTGTAGCCTTAAGAAAGTGAAGGGGTGAGAGAATAGGGAGTGGGTGGGAGAGGAGGTAGGGGGAACCAAATATATGGTGATGAAAAGAGAACTCATATTGGGTGGTCAACATGTAATGCAACAACTAGACAATGCAATGTAGAATTGTACACCTGGAACCTATGTAACTCTTGATAACCAATGTGACCCCAGTAAGTCTAAGAATAAAAATATTTACATATACATAAAAAAGAAAGGGAACAAAAGCAGAGTCATTAAAAAAAGAGAAAACAAAAACTATGAAGTGATTCAGTCTATAAACTAAGTGGATTAACAAAGTAAGACCTAAGTAAGTGGTTAACAAAGCAAGAGCTAACTAAGTTATTGATTTCTTGAGTTTCACTCTAAGATGGGGAGACTATACTGCAGGGTCTCAAAAGATATCTACTATATAAGGCCATTCTACCAAGACCAGAAGACATAACAACTCTACTAATACATAGAAGCAAACACACAAAAGCCACCAAAATGGGGAGACAAAGAAACATATCCCTCCCCCCAAAAAAAACGAACAAAGCTCCAGAAAATAAAACTAAATGAAATGGACACAAGCAAACTACCAGACACAGAGTTCCAAACAATAGTAATAAAGATACTCAGTGATCTCAGGAAAAAGTTTAACAAAAAGATAAGAAACATTAAAATGAAAATAGAAAACAAAGTAAAACAAAAAAAAATCAGTCAGAAATAAAGGATACAATAATTTAAATATAATATATAAGGGACGGTCAAAAAATTCAAGGAATGAAAGGCAAGAAGAAGAATAAAAAACTATTATTTTCTTTTCAATACAATTCCTCTTAATCTTAATACAGTCTTCAGATCTTTTGATAAGTTTATTTATACCCTTGAAAAAAATGTGGGGGGTTTTTTGCCCTCAAATTGCAGCTTTAACCTGTTTGTCACCTGTAAATTTCTTTCCTCAAAGTATTTTTTTTCATATTTGGGAACAAATAATAATCAGACTAAACCAGATCTGGATCATAGGGAGGGTGGTTTAACATTTGAAAGCCACAATCATGAAGAGTAGCCAAATGCAACATTGCTCTTTTGCAGGGGTGTATTGTGCAAATTCACCTCCTCTTTGATCCATTTTTCTCTTCTTTCCTTTTTTGCAGATTCTTTATTTCAGCAGACTACAATAAAACTCTCTCGTTATTGTGACATCCTTATTCTTGTAATCACTCAGCAGCATACCTTCCATACCTCAAAAACCAGCAGCCATAATTTTTCAGCCGATTGTGACACTTTGAATATGTTAGGGGATAGTGTGACAATTTCATGCCACTGCATAGATTCCTGCTTTGGCTTAGCTCATAGTGATGAACCCAAGTTTTATCTCCAGTGAAAATATGGTTTAAAATTTTATTTTGACATCTCTACAAAGGTTCAAAAACTGTTATGAACACTAGATGAGCTATTGTTTTTAAAGTGGTGTGAACATTCTTGGTACCCATCTTGACCTGACTTTTAGATTCTGATAGAGAATTTTCAAGATGGTTGTAGGTGATAAATACCCAGTCATTTCTACAAGCTGCTTTTTATTTAACCTGGCATCTTCCACTACAAGTTTTCAACTTTTTTGACAATGTCTGAGAAAGTGGCCTCAACAGGGCATCCTGGATGGAGGTCATCTTTAGTCAACTCTCTGTCTTACTTGAAAAGGCTATGCCACTTAAAAAACATAAATTTCCTAGGGCAATGGTCCCTGTAAAGCACTAACATCTCTTTCAAAATGGTTTGATGTGTTTTCCCTTGTTTCACGAAGAATTAATGACAGCATGGAATTTCATTTTATCCATATTTGTGGTTTTCTTCACATTTGACATGCAACTTTGGTGATATCTGAAGGAACACAGATGCAAGTAGGCTGAAATTTGGCACATATACTAATAGTTAAGTCACACAATCAAACTGTACACTAATATTCTCACCTCTTCAATAATCTCATTCTATAAATTTTTTGACCACCCTTTGTACATTAGAGACAATCAACAGTAGACTGGAAGAAGCAGTGAATCAAATAAGCAATTTAGAAGATAAGGCAGCAGAAAATGCCCAGTCAAATGAGTAGAAAAAAAATTTAATGAGAACACTTTAAGGTGCCTCTGGGACAACATCAAGCATACAAATATTTGCAGCATGGGGGTACCAGAAGGAGAAGAGAGAGAGCAAGGAATTAAAAACCTATTTGAATAAATAATGACTCAAAATTTTCCTAACTTAGTAAAGAAAGAAGACATTCAAGCCCAGGAAGTGCAAAGTCCCAAACAAGATGAAGCCAAAGAGTTCCACCCCAAGATTCATCATAATTAAAATGTCAAAGGTGAAAAATAAAAAAAGAATTTTAAAAGCAGCAAAAAAACCAAAAAGCAGTTAGTCACCTATAAGAGAGCTCCCATAAAGCTATCAGCTGAAATTTTGCAGACCGGAGACACTGGCACAGAATATTTAAAATGATGAAAAACAAGGACCTACAACCAAGATTACTCTACCCAGCAAAGGTATTATTTAGAATCAAAGAACAGATAAAGAACTTTCCTGACTAAATAAGTTTATCCCTACTAAACCAGTATTATAAGAAATGTTAAAGAGACTTATTAAAATAAAAAATAAAAATATTAATAAAAAATGAAAATAGTTTTGTATTTATCAACAATTACTTAAAATGTAAATGGATTAAGTGATCCAATCAAAAGATTGGGTAAGAAAACAACAGGCTTACATATGTTGCCTACAAGAGATTCACTTCAGATTGAAGACATACAAAATGAAAGAGATGGAAAAAGAGATTTCATGATAATAAAAACAAACAAGAGAAAGAAGCTGGGGCAGCAATATTTACACCAGATAAAATAGACTTTAAAATAAAGGAAATAGCAAGAGACAAAGAAAGACCCAGTAATCCAATTTCTGGGTATTTATTCCAAGAACTCCAAAGCCCTACTTTGGAGGAAGAGTGCATTCATATATTCACTGCAGTGTTGTTTACAATGGCCAAGATATGGAGGCAGCCCAAAAGTTCATCGATGGATAAATGGATAAAAATAGGTAGTACATACATACAATGAAATATTGCTCAGCCATGGATTTGAATGAGTTTTTGCCATATACAGCAGCATGAATGGACCTGGAGACTATTGTGCTGAGTGGAGTATGTCAGAGAGAGAAAGACAGATGCAGTGTGATTTGGCTTATAAGTGGAATTGAAATGGAAAAATTACTGCCAAAGCTGTTTAATGTAAATTCTGTAGACTAATGTAAATTCTGTGAACTCCCACTTCCGCATTTCTTCCACCAGTTGCCTAAAGTATGCATTTAGCTTTTTTTAACCCTGCTTGCTTAACCCATCAGCCAACTCCCACCCCAACCCTATAAGAGTACAAAAAGCCTGTTAGTCGGGGCTCAGAATTTGGAGACTGTAACTCCTTTGAGCCTGCTGGCATAATAGAACTCGTTCTCCAACTCTCTGAGTGCTGTTTGACCCTCAGTCACCTGTCCTGCCACAACATTTTGGTTCCCTGACCAGGAAGCCAAACAGGAAGCCAACTGTACTGGCCCATTGTGCCACCAGCTCAGCAATGAAAGCCAATGGGCAGCGGAAGTCCTACCAAGCTGAATGAGGTGGTGCCACCTGTAATTTTTTATGGGACCTCCTTCCCGGGGGGCCACTGCCATCAGAGGCAACTGAACCAGCCAGACTTCATGGAGAGACAGACTAAATCTTTCAGGGATCAGGACTACAGATAAGGTAAGGTCCCAGGACCAAAGCCCCAGTCAGGCCTATCTTCAGATGGAAGGGAAGCCTGATCACCTCCCAAAGTGTCCACTGCAAAACATCAGGTAGGGAAAACCCAGGAGCTAGGAGGGATATGTGATAACCTCTGTGTGATTGGATGTGTGACTATGTGACTGTGCAACTATGTCTATGGCTCCATGGCAATAGCTACAGATTCTGAGTGGGCCCCAACCTGCAATTCCATGGCAATGTCATAAGGCAAAACAGTGACTTGTCCTCTCAGGGACAACCAGGCCTGGGGTTTATATGGGTGCACCATAGCCAAGACATGCCTTAAAGTCCCATGAAGGATGAAGGCAGGCAGATATCAGAAAGGTCTCCTCTGGGGGACTCTCCTCCTTTGTTCTTTTTGCAACACCAGACATGGGAGGGCACCTGGGAGGACCATGTTAGGTACATAAAGAAATGAGGTCCAGCCAGTCTGAGCCAACTATATGAGATTGTGTGCTCAAGAACTTCAAGAAGAGTTATTCTGATGACTATGGTGTTAAATATACATGAGGAAAACTCCGAGCTTTCTAAGAAATTGACTGGCCCAGTTTCTAGGTCGGCTAGACACCAGAAGGGACCTTGGACCTCTCCAAGGTCTTCGCAGTTTATAAAGTGATTAGTGGGTGTCCTGGTCACCCCGAACAATTTCCCTGCATAGACTCATGACTGCAGACAGCACGGACTCTCCCTTCTTAAGTTCCGTTCTGCATGAACAGTAAGGGACAGTGCAGGGTTTTAAAGGAACCACCCCCTCCATCATATACCCTGCCAGCATCCCCAGTGCCAACTGCTCTCCTGGTACCAATTGACCTGCCTGAGAGCTCCCCTCTGTCAGTTTCCCCTCCTCATGAGCTGAAGCCTGCCCAGCCAGACCTCCCACCATTGGTCTCTCCTCCTCATGAGCCAGAGCCAGAACCCTTTAGAAGGAGGCTACACTTGACCCAACATGCAGCCACATACCAGATGCCCTTGCGGGAGATCCGGAGCCTCTAACAACTGAATGCAGATGGCACCATTTAACCAGGGCAACCTCTCTTATATTACCAGCCATTCAGCACCACAAATCTCCTCAATTGAAAACACTATACACCATCCTACTCTGAGAAGCTACAAACCCTTATTGACCTTCTGGAATCGATCTGCCAAACACATCAGCTGGGATGACTGTCGCCAATTATACCTCACTCTCTTCAACACCGAAGAGTGGAGGTGCATCCTGACTGAGGCGCAAAAATGGTTGCTGGATCATTCCCCAGCTGGCACTCTTGATGCCAAGGCTTGGGCCCAAAATGCAGCACTGGCACTGGGACTCCCAGATGTAAACCGAGAATTCAACCTCTTCATCTGCAAATAGGAATACATGGCATTGGAGGTCTTCACCCAAAATGTCAGACCCTGGCAAAGGCCCATGGCCTACTTGTCTAACCAACATTACCCAGTTGTTCCCAGATGGCTCCCCTGCCTCTGAGTGCTGGTGGCCATGGTCACTCTCATCTGGGAAGCTGAATAGCTTACCCTAAGCCAGAACATCCATGTGAAAGTCCCCCATGCAATAATGCTCTTAATGAGCAGCCAAGGTTACCAATGGCTCACTAGTGCCAGCATGGCACACTACCAAGACCTACTGTGTGAGAACCCACAGGTGACAATTGGGAACAGTGAGCACCCTGAATCCAGCCACATTCCTTCCTGTGGAGGTGGGCCCACCTGAACATAACTGTGGGGAGAACATGGATGAAATCTTCTCCAGGCAGCCTGATCTCACTGATGTTCCCTTCCCCTTGCCTGACCTGGTACGCTTCACAGATGGGAGCAACTTCATCCAGAATGGGGAACAAAAGGCTGGTTAACTACTCAAGACCAAGTCATCAAGGCTGAGGCTCTGCCACAAGGATGGTCAGTGCAAAGGTCCGAACTATGGGCCCTAACTCAGGTGCTCTGGTACGTGGAGGGGAAAAAAGTCAACATCTACACTGATTCCAAATATGCCTTCTCCACTTTACATATCCATGGGGCCATTTACAAAGAAAGGGGGCTACTTACAGGCCAGAGGAATGGAGATCAAAAACAAAGAAGAAATTCTCTAACTAAGTGAAGCTGTTTGGCAACCAAAGGAAATAGCAGTCATTGAAAAGTACACCAAAGGGGGACTGATTTGATCAGTCAGGGGAACTGCCTGGCAGATCAGGCAGCACGTGAAGCTGCTGCCCAGACCAGGCTGGCCCAAAACCCGGACCCAGCTTCCAAGGTACTTTTAGTTCCAAGCCTACTGGAAAATCTGAAGTATACTCCAGTGGAACACCAATGGGCAAAGGCCAAGGGGAGTACCCAGACTAATGAGGGCTGATGGCAACTACCAGACTGGAGACTTTTCATTCCCAGGGGATTTGCTTATCACATGGTCAAATAATACCATGACTTGACTCATTGGGAAAAGACTCTCAAAAAGGGACTCACTAGATATTACTACATTGCCAGGCTCCCAACCCTCTGTGCCCAAATTAGCACTAGGTGCACTATTTGTGCTAACAATGATGCAAGACCGGGTTCTAAATAGGACCCAGGAATTCAGATCACAAAGATGGCCCCTCTTCAGTACATAGAAGTCTACTTTACTGAGGTAAAGTCATGTTGGGGTCATAAATATCTACTTGTTTTAGTTTGTACGTACTCAAAATGGGTCAATGCCTTTCTTTCCCACTCACACCAAAAAGGCATAAGAGGTTGTGAAGGCCCCGCTGAGAGAAATAATACCTCGCTATGGACTTTCCCTTTCAATAGGGTCAGACAATGGACTTGCCTTTGTATTCCACGTTGTCCAAACGATAGAAAAATTGCTGA
The DNA here is from genome assembly GCA_004026885.1 of Lyroderma lyra. Classification (NCBI taxonomy): domain Eukaryota; kingdom Metazoa; phylum Chordata; class Mammalia; order Chiroptera; family Megadermatidae; genus Lyroderma; species Lyroderma lyra. The sequence continues at coordinate 22,308 of PVJL010006082.1, forward strand.
AGATTAACTGGAGGTTACATACCACCTGCAGGCCGCAAAGCTCAGGGAAAGTTGAATGCATGAACCAAATCCTCAAGACCACGCTAGCTAAGTTCTGTCAGGAAATAGAACTCCCATGGGTAGATGTACTACCTCTCACCTTAATGTGGGTCCAGTGTGCTCCCAGACACTCAGGATATTCCCCATTTGAAATTCTATATGGGAGGCCCCCACCTATCATCAGTGGGGTTAAGGATGACCCTCAGCAACTAGGGGTACTAGGCTTGTCAATCCAACTCTGGATGTTAGGAAAGACCTTTCACACAATAAACCAAGAGGTCTTAGACCAGGTCCCAATCCCTTTAGGAAACCAGGTCCACCCCCACCAGCCAGGAGATATAGTCTGGGTTAAGGACTGGAAAAAGGAACTCCTACAACCCATGTGGACAGGCCCATACATGGTTATACTGGCTACTCTGACTGCTGTTAAAATTGCAGGTACAGTGTCCTGGATCCACTATTCCTAAGTCAAAAAGGCTAAAACTGGGGACATATCAGAGACCTGGACAACCCAAGCCAATCCTGCACGACCATTGTAAATAACACTGCAAAAGGTGTCAGATGTCCAGCCCAGGACCAAATGAAGGACACAAAGGACCTCCACTGGCAGTGCCCGGAACTCCAACCCGTGGTAGAACTGTAATCACCTGCCAGCCACTACTCCTAGTCAGTGCCAGGATCCTGACCCTGCTCTAAGATCCTGACCCTCTTAGCTACTGGACTGGTTGGGGGCACTCCCATACACTAGAACCCTATATCCTCTGGAAAACAATACTCCAAGCAAGTGGCATTCAGAGAAAAGCAAGAGTTAGCATACTGATATCTGACAAAACAGAGTTAAGGATAAAACAGGTAATAAGAGACAAAGGTGGACATTTATAGTCATAAAGGGGACAATACAACAAAAAGAAGAAATGACATTTTTAAATATATATGCCCCCAGTCAAGAAGCACCAAAGTTTATAAAGCAACTACTAACAGAGCTAGTAGGAGAAATTGACAAAAACACAATCATAGTAGGGGACCTAGACACTCCCTTAACAACCATGGACAGATCATCCAAACAGAAAATAAATAAGGAAATATCAGCTTTAAATGATACATTACAGAAATTGGACATAATTGACATTTACGGGACACATCATCTGACAAAAAAAGACTATACCTTCTTTTCTAGGGCACATAGAACATTCTCAAAGATAGGC